>SNQJ01S0000206.1:311799-331140 GCA_010110895.2 Picea sitchensis
GAGAATACATTAAATATTGAATCCTCTTACCAAGGGACGATATTCATAACCCCCTTCAGCGTGCCCCTTCTCCCTACAATGTTTTTGGGCTGTTGTTATTAAAAGTCTTCTATTTTTCAAGCCTCTGCAATCATAGCAAGGGAAATAACATTTTCCATCGCCCCTCGCCTCTAATGCCACTCTTAACTGAGCAAGCTCCCTGTCATTTTCGTTCATTGTGACAAATCCTTGTCCTGACAAATAATTGTCTTACCTACACCATACCAAACATTAAGTTGTCAATTTTTTTATATTTTGGCTACTCCTTTCAATTATGATATGTTTATTTACAGTGACCTAAATCTTTATAATAAGGTCAACATCTTTATAATAAGGTGATCATATGTGTAGAGGATCAAAATCATGACGACATATATAACATCTTTATAATAAGGTCATATGTGTACAAATGTTTTCTTTATATAATAACGACATATACACCTAACATAAGTTTAGGGTTAATGTTTATTTATCTTATTAGTCCCTGCTAAAGCAAGGAATATAGCAATCAATTACTATCATTTCACCGATTATGGTTGAGTTTCAAGAGCAATTCCATATCTTTATCAATGAAAAGAGAGAGAGATTATAACTACAATTGAAGGGAAAAAGATATGTGGATTCCATAAACCTAGAATATTATGGAATCCACATACCTTTTTCCCTAGAATATACCAACTAGATCCAAAAATCAAAGACATGAAATATGGTACACACATATTATATTATCAAGGAAAAAACAAGCTAAATGCAATTTGGACATTTGAAAAAAATTTACAAGTTAAATGAGTACATCAATAAAAAATAACATACTAACCTTGCAAGTTCAAAATCCGAGCTATGTAGATCGAGAATTGGATTTGTTCAACCGATGGGTGACGGCAAAAATAAACAACTCAAACAAAAGCCAAGAACAGTGTCGCAACTATAGAAATTGTGTCGCAAAGTCTCTTAAAGTCACGTATATATAGATAAAATAGTCAACTAGCCGTTGACACCGACCAATGAGATAGGTAAAATTTTCGTCACTATTGCCACGAAAGATCGTCTCTATAGCGACGAAAATCCCGACTAGTTTAAATTAATATTTTCATCGATATTGCGACGAACGTGCATGGAAATATCCACGAAAATCCCGCCCTGTTTAAAAAAATGATGAAACCAGTGGAAGCGTGGAAAAATTTCGTGGAATAATTCGCCCATATGTAGTAGTGTATCAACAATTGGCATTGGGGTGCACTACAAATTGATATGCACCGAGGCTTTGATAGTGCACCCCAATACATATTGTTGATAGAAGCACCCCAATGGTTTGCAAAGGATTTTTAGAAGTTGGAAAGTACATACCTTGTCCCGAGGTTGATTTTATACTAGTTGTGAGGTTGAGATAGTTGCAACAAAGAACAGGAGGAGGTCAGTTTCCAAATATGAGTTTCAACTCTTCCTCTACAGTAAAAAATAAAATGAAATGTCAAAAACCTAGATAGAAAAGGTGGTAAATCACGGGCATGTCGACATCAATGCTCACATCCTCTCATATTAAATGCGTAGCCATCTCAATCCTCATTATGTTGATATTCTAACCATGAGCTTTAAAACTATATCATATTTTTATGCCAAATATCAACAAGTTCAAACTTATATGTATTGTATATCAACATTATGTCGAACCATATCATATCAAACTTCAAACTCATTCCATGCACTATGATAACCATCCTTTTCATAGTAGCGCGTGAATATGCCAAGTCTGATGGATCTAGACTTGTATCCATGTCATTTGTATATGGGAAATCTAAATGGTATGACCATAACCCTCATCTCAAATACATTGTATGCGTTGATTATCCATTTCCATGTGTGTTTTACTGCAATGCCAAAATGATACATATACATAAAGTTTGAAAAACCCAAAATTTCATACATTGTCATGCATTGACTATATTGATCACTTATAGCATGGCTTATTGCCACATAGAAATTCCTAAGTCCATATATATATGTTAGGCCCCAAACTAAAATCAAAACCATACAACTCCTTTAAAGTTTATGCAACTCAAAATTTTAAGCTCGACATACCTTGAATGCCAAAGTATGGGCAACAAAATTTCCATTTCACTAGGCATATAATCACATAAGAACACAAAATACCATTCCCTTTGCAAATAAATAATTTCATGTATATCATGTTTAATGTTGGAATAATGTTGAGAAGAGAACAAAGTTATATTTTCAACTCATTTGATATCATTTCTATCATGGTATGATGTCTTCAAAAAGTGTCATACATCATAATTATTATCAATGCAAACAAGTATTTTTGCATTAGCCTTTATTCATAAAATACCATAGGAAATTTTGGAATAATTAAACCATTGATCTTAACATCATATATAAAATGATGCCTCAACTTAAACTGATGATATACCAAAATGTTGAGGGAAATGTAATGTTAGGAAATAATCACATTGTTGTTTTCTCCTAGGGGACCCAACTTATTAAAGTTATTAATATTGTTAATACACACACACACACACACACACACTCAAGCTTCACAATTCTTTGTGAGATTTTATAGTAGGTGAAGAATTATGAGTCAACAGAAGGGTTATGAAAAAGTATAAAAAGAGAAAGCATTGAGAGAAAGTGAGTGTGTGAAACATGGATTAGCAAATATTGAATTGTGAAATCAGTTTCAGGTCATCTTGGAATTTTCGTGATAACAATTTTTCTAGGATGTTCCAAACCCTGTAATTTTGCAGAGACAGAGGAGAGATCTTGGTGTACATGTGGTAAAACTATTAGATGTTGGTTCTCTATAATTTTAGATATATGCCCTATGGAAGTTAGGTTTCCTTAATGATCCTGAAATCAATTTCAAACGGGTCAGCTTGGCACTTTCTCTATATCTTTTTTCTATGATGTTTCGATCCCTATGATTTTTTAGAGGCAGAGGAGAGATCTTGGTGTACATGTGGTAAAAATATCAGATGTTGGTTCTCTATACTTTCGACGATATTCACTGTGGAAGTTAGGGTTCCTCAATTCTCCTGAAATCAATTTCAAACAATCCAGATTGGTACTTTCACTATAACTTATTTTTTGTGATGTTTTAGACCCTGATATTTTACAGAGATAGAGGAGAGATCTTGGTGTACATGTGGTAAAAAAATTATATGATATTTAACTACACTTTTGGAGATATGCCCTGTGGAAGTTAGGGTTCATGAATGCTCCTGAAATCAATTTCAAACATGCCATCTTGGGACTTTTGCTATAAATTATTTTCTTGGATTTTTCATACCCTGATATTTTGCATAGATAGAGGAGACATATTAGTGTATATGTGGTAAAAATAAAATATTCTAGTTCGTTATACTTTCGGAAATATTCTGTGGAAGTTAGGCTTCCTAAATTCTCTTGAAATCAGTTTCAAACAAGTTAGCTTGACACTTTTTCTACAACTTATTTTCTGGAATGTTTTAGACCTTGATATTTTGCAGAGACAGAGGAGACATGAAGAAGTACCTCGAGTAAACATTTTATAATCATATTTGGAAAATTGTGTGGCATGTTGTACAAGTTTGTTCTTGGGAAGAGGAAAAAAACAACAAGCTTTGGGAAAGATGTCATTTGGAAATTCAAATTTTGGTCAGACCTGGTAAATGTAGAAGTAGTGAAAATACCTGGTGAAGGAAGAAGCAGTGAGTAGACTTGGTAAAGGAAAAAGCATCGAATAGACCTGGTGAAGGCATAAATATAAAGAAGACTTGGTGAAGGTTGGTGCAACTCAGAGATTTGTGTTTCTTACTAAGTGCTTAGCAGTGGGGATTTGTGTGTCCAATAGATTGGTGTCTATGAAGTTCTTAAGATATTGGTGTCTCTTGATAAGTTGGTTCTTAGTGGTGGGGATTGGTGTCTCCAGTATATTGGTGTCTACGAAGATTTGTAAGAGATTGGTGTCTCTTTCTAAGTTGGTGCTTAGTTGTGGGGATTGGTGTCTCCATTAGATTGGTATCTATGAAGATCTATAAGAGTAGGTTGGTGCCTAACAGGATTTGTACTAGTCAGGATTGGTGTCTCCAATAGCTTGGTGCCTACAAATATTTGTAACATTAGGTTGGTGCCTACAAATATTTGTAATTAGAATAATACAGTTATTATTTTAATGTATATGTGGATAATTGTTTTTTTTACTTTCTTTTATAAAGTTAGAATTTTTAGGGGAATATAGACATACACTAGTACATATTGTAAAAATTTCGACGTTTTATTTGCGACGTTATGGACAAAATTGGCCATACTGTTGAAAAATAGAGGAAATTTTAATTTTTTTTTCCATATTTCCCAATAACGTTGCTATTGCCACGTTCATGTATCTCTTGCCACATTGTCGTCTCTCTTGCCACGTTATAATCTCTCTTGCCAAGTTTGCCACATAGTCGTCTCTCTTACCACGTTTGTGAAATAGTCGTCTCTCTTGCCATGTTTGTTAATATAGTTGTCGCAGTTGCGACTTTGTGGAAACTAGGTTTTCCCCCTCCAACGATCACATAGTATTTTGACGAAGTCAACTTTGATTTGGTCAATGATCGTAGGAATTGCGACATTATAAAATCTATAAATATGTTGCATTTTACTGATGTTGTGACAAGTTTTCTATAATAATGACACTTCAAAAAGGGTTTGCAGGTCTTCTCGGATAGAGTACAACTATTAAATGACATTGTACTAGGGCTCTTCTCATTTCATTTTAATTTTTTGATCGGTCAAATTTTAAAGGAAACAATTATTAAAATACATTATACTAGGGCTAAAGTACATGATGGGCAACGATGACCTGTGAATGGGGCCAACGTTGAAATTTTTTCAAAATGTTTCTATATAAAATCATACATCCTTGAGTCTTGAAACCCTCCCATACCATCAAGGCATGTGTCTAGTCTAACCATGTCAAATTGTGATGCATACATGCACATATTGAAGAAATTTCAATGTTAGCCCCATTCACTATTCACTATGCGGGATCGATGCAAGGCATTTTTTGTGGTTGAATTGGAAGTTCCATGACATTTCAAGAGAGTTCCAACAAAGATTCTACATATGGAAACAACGACATTTGACAATGAGACGCCCATTATGAACGTTGTTGTAAACATGGATGATCTCAAATATTATGTGATCGGGACATCATACATCCTTGAGTCTTGAAACCCTCCCATACCTTCAAGGCATGTGTCTAGTCTAACCATGTCTAATTTCGATGCATACGGGCACATATTGAAGAACTTTCAATGTTGGCCCCATTCACTAGTGCTCACTATGCAGGGTCGGTGCATGACATTTGTGGTGGTTGAATTGGAAGTTCCATGACATTTCAAGAGAGTTCCAACAAAGATTCTATGGATGGAAACAACGACATTTGAAAAATTTGAGACGCCCCATTATGAACGTTGTTGCAAACATGGACGATCTCAAAGATTATGTGGGTCAGGACATCAAACATCCTTGAGTCTTGAAACCCTCCCATACCGTCAAGGAATGTGTCTAGTCTAACCATGTCAAATTTCGATGCATACAGGCACATATTGAAGAAATTTCAACGTTGGCCCCATTCACTGCTCACAATGCGGGGTTAGTGCATGAAATTTTTGGTGGTTGAATTGGAAGTTCCATAACATTTCAAGAGAGTTCCAACAAAGATTCTACGGATGGAAACAATGACATTTGACAAATATGAGATGCCCCATTATGAACTTTTTTTCAAACATGGACGATCTCAAAGATTATTTGGTCAGGACATCAGAAATATTCCTTGAGTCTTGAAACCCTCCCATACTATCAAGGCATGTGTCTAGTCTAACCATGTTGAATTTTGACGCATACATGCACAATTTGAAGAAATTTCAATGTTGGCCCCATTCACTGCTCACTATGCTGGGTCGGTGGAAGAAATTTCACTATGCTCATTCACCTTCAAGGTAGGCCCCATTCACTATGCTCACTATGAGACATCCATTATATTGAACATTGATGCACACATGGATGATCTCAAATACTATGCAGGGACATCAAACATCCTTAAGTATCGAAACCCTCCCATACCTTCAAAGCAACTATCTAGTTTAACCCTCGAGAACCTGTCTTGCCACATAGAACAAATCCCAACAAGCCCTCTCAAAATAATCCAAGAGTGAAGTATGCTGCTCTCTGGTGCAACCCGGACCATCATAATATGAGGCATACTACTGATCAAATGGACTCCCAGATCCCATGGAAAATTTGGAAATTCATTACTTCCAATCTCTACTAACTGCTGATGTGTCATACTGATAATTGTCAGAAGCCCTCCATCCTCATCCCAATGAGAATATGAATCTGTATCAACCTCTAAGATATCCTCTATCCCATGGCCTAAGATACTCTCCATCATGCCCAAGGCCTCAATTGTCTGTCTCTGATGATCCTCCCCTATCTTGTTGTATGTAATAAAGTCACTCATGCTGGGAGGTCTTTGCTTATAAACTCTCCACGTTCCCTGGCATTGTCTATCTCCCCCTCTGTTGCTGTCAATGATGAAAATATTAGGAAAGGCTAACATAAATAACTGCAATCGTCTGTAGGCCTGAGAAGTATCATATGTTTTGGTCAATCCCAAGGATTGGACCAAAATCTCATCCACTAGTACCCATGGTGAATAATCATCTGTACTCAACACTAAACTCCAATCATCAGGTACAACAGTCGATAACTCCACAACCTATTGGTCAATCACTCTCCTTCTATCATCACTCATGTAGCTGCCACTACTATGAAGGTGATATCCCAGAAACATGTACTATTGCAAGGGAGAGGAATATCCATGCTCCACTAAGTATGTCTCCTCCCTGCTATCCAATGTGTCCCTCTAAATCCCACTGTACACCTATGCAGGCCCTTGTGAACTAACTCTCATCATCATATGCACCTGTATACTCATGCAAGCCTCTGTATCCTCCTGCATCATCATGTATCCAAGGTGTATTGTTGGGTCAACCTCTATATGGATGTCATCCACTCTTGAAACACCAATGAAAGTGTCCTCATAACTGCCCCTAGCTCTGGAATCCCCATGTGTATGTGTATTCCCAACTGTCTCAAAACTCCTCATGAAGGGTGGTTCATGTGACACATGGACATCCTTTTGCATCTTCATATCATATCTCTCCATACTCATCAGTGATCCTGGGTACTCCTCATGCTCCTCCATCAATTGGTGCTCCTCTGCCAAACCACCAACATCCTCTAGTAATGTGGTTGCAGGATATATCTGACTCTCTATTGAGATAGATGCAACAGATCTCTAACTACTCTCCTCAAGGAGATCCTCTAATATAGACCCTGATTCTTGAAGGGTTGTTTGTGCACCTTCCAAGAATCCTTGTGTTCTCACCAACTCATGAATGAGTCGGTCCACCTCAATCTCCTTCTCCCTCAGTGATCTGTGATACATCTTGCCAACCTCCAATAGGTAATCTCTATCCATCAACAACTGTTGGTAGTCGAACCTCATCATAGTCACTCTCTCCCTGAGTGTATGGAAGTCATTAATGGCAAGCCACCCATCTGAACTATCATGTTCCATCGAGGCATATCCAACAATAACCTACCACCAATGCGTGTGTATCATCAATGCATCTATTGGATGCCATGATCATATCCTTGCTGACTCTCAACTGTCTTTTCAAGTGTCGTGGATCCTAATCAAAATCCGACTGAGGTTCTACCTCATGCCTCTCACTGCTAATGTCAACAATGGAATCCCCAACAACACACTTCTCAAAAGATAAGGCACTGAACTGCCCACTGTGTTACTGAGTCATCTTGTATGCCACTGCACACCATCACCAACAACTACCCTTATCTGAATCACACTATATCATATATGATCAACTGTATCATGTTGTGCGCTCACTCTACTAATTTCATATGCAACTAGATCCCATACAGATGTGTTTAGACATGAGATATGGTCATCCCGACCAATAAGGAGTGCATCCTCATCACTGTAGACTGGTCCTGGAAGTGAGTATCCCAACAAGATGTTGTTATGCACAACCTGATCTAACAATAGAATCCCCAAAAGAGGTGCCTCGCTCTCCTCATACTGATAGGTATGTATATATTCAACTAGCTCCAAGCCATGCATCTCCTTCTGGATTTGTAGATCCATATGTCCCTTTTGTTCAAATGCTACACAAGGCTCCTCTACCGGATCCAAAATGATACTGATATCCTCCTTTGTCATGTCTCTCATAATTGTCCGAGAAGGTAAGGACCGTGTCATGCTCAACTCCATGGGAGGAACAATATCCCCCATGCATGACCCCATACCAAGTGATAACACATCTAAATCCTCACAAGTGTCACCACTATGTTGAAGTGTTGAGTCCTCAACACTGTCTGATAGGGAAGCTAAAGAACATGCACTATCATCCTATCCATCCAACTGTCCATCAAATGTGCAAGAGTCAAATGATTGATCTGATGAGGCATCTAAGGCCTCATTCTCATACTCATCATCCTCGTCATTTTCATAATGCACCCAAACATAATACACTGTCCCTTTACCCCTGCATCTGTGATCTGGCTCCCAAGGCTCTTTGCAACTATAGCAAAGTTCCCTGCTCCTAATGGGTGTAGGCTCAATCTGTGCTTCCTTCCATCTACTAGCTGGTAGTGATGTATCTACCTCCTTGCCTTCCTTGGTTCTATTTTATTTTTCTATGATGGTCCAATAATGGAATTCTTCCATCCTTTTGACCCAATGTGTAACCTCATCTTTGCTCCACCTAAGACTTTTGATGGATACAAACTGCTAGAATGTTACTTGAGCACTGAATGTCTCACTAAGGGCTCGATATTCCTCATCACAATATATGATCACTTCTACAAACTCCATCTCTCCTCTAGATCATCAATGTTTATCATAGGCTGGCAAAGGAAATTGATGCAGACGTCTCTCCCTCCTTGTCCGCTCACAGGATCGTTCAATTATCCAAGTGAGCCGGATTGGCTCCGTTGATTCCCTGCTGGAATCTCTGTTAAAATCTGCACCCACAGGTCCTTCGAACCCAGTCACAGCCTTTTCACTCCGACCGCTGCCTCTTCCTCAATAGGGAAAATATACTTTCGGGGTTTGGGATTTCCTGATCCCCGATGTTAAGAGTCCTCTGTACTCTCGAATCCCCGATCTCCGATGCGCTCCTTTTGTGTCTTAGCCCCTCCTGGCTAAACCCCTAGTCCACACGACCAGTTCTCATAAGACCGTAGCCTTATCTCCTATTGGGGTTTCGGACATCGCAATGCCGAAATGCATAAACCCCGTGTCATCAGGATTCCCGATTCTCCGAATCCTGATTTCCCGATGTGACTCTCCTATCGGGACCTTTCCTGAAGGCTTCGATCACTGCCACGCGTCCCCTCAAGATGGACGGTTTTGATCGCCTCTCGCGATTTCGAGACTTGAAGTGTCCCGACTTCCTCGACCTCGAGAACTCTGATATCCCAGGTGCCGATTCTCCGCTATGCTGACAGCTGGCCCCACAAATGGCACTTCCCTCCTTTCGGGGTTTTGGACTTCGCGATTCCGAAATGTATGGACTCCTTGTCCATGGAATCCCTGATATGTCGATCCCCAACTTTCTTCGGATCTCCGACACGTGTCTCCACAAACGGACGGTCCAGATTGTTTATGGGATTTTCACTCTGAAAATTCTCGATCTCATGTCATCGTGACTCCCGATTTCACGAATGCCGATATCCCGATGGCCACGCCTCTCGTCTGGATTTTCAACCTCCTTTTCATGAAGGTAAACCTCGTGCAACTCCTGTCAATCCAACGACTGACGGGTATCTATGGGGACATCCGACGATCCCTAATCTCCTGGGATTGCACCTTGGAAACCCAGTCGTAACCTCCTCGCTCCTTCACCAGATCTGACGGCTGATGGGATTTTCCTCTAGATCTGACGGTGAAGATAATTTCTTCCTGTGCGCTCTCTCCTGAGCTCCCTTCTTGGTCGTGAAATCTTCAACGGTCCAGATCTCTTTCTCCAGCCGATCCGACGGCTGTTGTGCTCCCTCCTGAGCTTGGACACTTTCTTCCTTGCCTTGGGAGGATTTACCAAACTCAAAGGCCTCGAGCTTTGTCTGGTTCCTCCTGTGAGCTCTCGGCTTTAAGCCTCATCTACGTTCTCCACGACGTTGTTCCTCCTGAGCTTGGAGAACTCTGAACTCTCCAAAGGGTTCTTCGACCTATGCGTTCCTTGCAGTTATAGCTCCTTGCGCTGAAAGCACTACTCCTCCTTAGCTTATCCTTGAATCCCCAAGGGATTCTTTGACTTCTGCGTCTCTGTAGAGTCTTCTYGCACACAGAGTGTTGTCTCTCCTGAGCTTCTCAAATGCTCAGACCCCTAAGGGATTTTGTCCTTCTTTCTTCTCCCACATATGGAGAATACTTGGATGCCCTCCTGGCTATCCTATGTCTCAAGCAACTTCTTGCTGAGCCTTCAGGGTGTTCAACAACCCTGTGAAGATCCCTCAATGGATTCTTCCCTCTAAATCCCAGAACTCAAAGAGTTCTCTTTTCTTCTGTCTGCACACTTACTCAATGCCCTCCTGGTAGAGTATCTTTTCACAGAATGTCAGCAGTTCTTCCCTCTATGCACCTATGCACCTACTCAATGCCCACCTGATAGAGCTCTCAAAATCCTCAGTGATCCTGGTTCTCCTTGAACTCACAACTGAGTTCTCTCTCAATGCACCACTGTGCATATGCTCAATGCCCACTTGGCAGAGCTCTACAGAATCCTCAGTGATTCTGTCTGCGACTGTGTTCTTCTCCCACAGCCTTGCCTCCTGAGGTGTTCAACAACCTCACAAGTCTCCTCTGAGTTGTTGATTTCAGTTTCTATGCCGCAACACGTCTTCGTCTGAACCCGCAATGTTCAGAAATGCACCTTTGTGCACGGCTATTAGAACCCGCAGCATTCTGTCACACCCTCTTGGTGTGAAGCCTCAAAGACCCCTCAAGACTAAAATCAAGAACCCTTGCAAATTCCTAACATACATATACAACATAATAGAACACTCACATACATTCATTCAACACAGAACACATGCAGGAAAAACTGCTTCTGTGTATATTAAAATGGCAAATGCATGTTTATACAAGGTGTTCCTGAGCACGACCTGTAACAAGGTCTAAGCTCTTTTCTCTTCCTCTATGCTAGCTCTCTACTTACTCTCCACTCTCCTCTATGCTATCTCTCCTCCCTACTAAAGAGATACCATAGATCTTTTACATGAGGGGGCTCTTCGAGCTCTTCCCTCCAATCTACCTACCCTATTCAATTACATTGAATGGGATGTCTAGTCGACTATCTGGATCTAGATCTCAGCCTTACAAAACATTAAAGGCCTATCTTATCTACAGCCTGCGCAAAGGCACGACTTCACGACTCAATAGCCTAAGCATTTAATTACATTGAATTCAGATTTCAAATGAGGTTGCGCCTCTCTTTAACACGCGACTTGAATTCACTGACGTGGCTGGCTGGTTGACGTGGAGAGATGCTCCTGCATCAGAAATTCTCTCTGATACCACTGTAATGTTCCCAAACAGATTTTCTTGGAACATTTTAAGTTTTATGTTTTCTGGTTGTGGTATTTTGTCAAACACTTTGCATATTTTTGTCTTCTTGAGTTTCACTGGGTTTATGGTGATGATTCTTTGTGTGTTTTCAGCCAACAAATGATAAATATATAGCAATGGAATATACTCAACAAGATGTGAGACAAATAACACAAGAAATAGCCACAAATACCTCAGATCTGATTTTATTTAGATATATATAGCTGACCTCATACAAAATGGAGCAGATATGGAATACATATAAGAGAATAGATTGTATGGATGATAATGCCTCCAAGATACAATAGAGAGATGAAGATATAGGCTTCCAAAAGCTTCCTCAAGATGGATACAAAAAAAATAGAGCTCCAAGCATTTCCCTTGCTGTAGATGATTGTCTTCCCTAGCAAAATGCACCCTCATTTGTTGTAGCAAGCTAAGATTTCGACCTCCTTGAAGATGGCCTCCAAAACCTCTAAAAATGATGCCAAATTGTAGATCAAGAGATGGGAAAACCCCCCGGTGAGCTTCCTAGCTATTGGGTGAGATCTCACCCTCCAAAACACTAGATCCCCTATGCACAATGCACCATCCTGAAGAGAAACGTGCCCTCCTCAGAGATGGGATGAATGTGCCAAAGAATCCACTCCAATACTGATGCAAAGAGGTTCCCTGGAATAACTAATACCTATGAAGAGAGATCTCTCTCAAATATTAAGTCTACAAACCTCCACGAACTCCTCACTCAAGAAAGTGTGCCCTAGCTCTGCAGAAACCCACCAAAAATGTGCCGTGCTTCCTCAAATTCCCCTGTAACTGAATGGTAACTAATGTAGAATGGTGAAGGAGAAATATTTTACCTCCGTGACCAAGCTTGGACTAGGTTGGGTGAGATCTTTCACCATCGAGCTAATCTCTAGGGTTTGTTCAGTCAAAACCCTCAAAACCCCCAAGTGCATTGGCTCTCTAGCAAGAAGCCAAACATCAAAATGATAATCAACATAATGAGAGAATAGAGGCCCCTATCTCTCTTTTATCCCCCTTGTTCACCTTTTCCCTTCAAGTGACATTTACTTTATTTTTATTATTCTTTAATTACATCACTTTATTAATTAATTGACCTTTTTGCCTCTAAAAAGTGATTTATTCGTCCTTATGGATTCTCCGGCCACTGAAAGTCACTTCTCATCATCTAATCCTGTAGTGGTCTTCCTCCCGATTTCGATGAGATATTACATTAAGAGGTTTCTCCATGTATTATTCCCAAAATGACCTTCTTAGTGAAATTAATTAAAATATGACTCATAATAACTCAAAATTACGAAAATCGTTGAAATGCAACTAAACCAAAGCCAAGTTGTGCAGAATGGATCATGATGATGAAATATGATGAACGATGCAAGTCAGGCCCAGTAAAACCCCTTAATACTCCTGAACTCGTTTTCACCCCCATCTGGCTACCCTGGTAAGCATAACACTCTGTAATATAATAATGCCCAAAAATAGGGACATTACATTGGAGCAATAGCTCATTAGAAGGTTGCCCCTTTGAAGAGGCAAGTGAACAAGAGTGGATCCCTTCCATAATATGACCTATTGTATGGTGTTTCCCTACCCTAAGGGTTTTCATAATAACAAAGTGTGGGTTTTCTATATTGTTCTTGGATCTATTGTGGTGATTTTGTATTCAAATAATTGGTATTTAATGGGGGATGACATTGTAGAGTCTCTTATTGATATATGCTCTTGTCCTTTTAATTGTACAAATTTCAAMTAGATTTTGACTATTCCCCTTCTACCCAAATCTACTGCTAGGAATTGTACAATAGGAGATTTGAATCATTGGTACAAATCTAGTGAAGACAGATTCATGGTGCAGATTTGTTAATCTCTCAATAGGTCGCTAACAACAAAAATGAAGTGGATCAATTTAATGTGTTGAGAAAGAAGATCTATGTATATTGGTAGCAGATATACAATCCATTATCCTTTTCTCTTTTTTTTATTTATTTGAAAGTGTGTTATGTTTTTGAGACTTTATGTGTTATTTCTTTCTTTAAAGATGCAACCTCCTTCATTAATTCATTGGGCTCTTCATGACAACATTTTGTTCAACCACAAATGAACATTCGCTACCATGGACTCAAACCTCTCATGGATGACTACCATGGGGAGCTACCAGACCCTTAAAACTAAAGGGGTTCTAATATGCATAATCATCAAACTTCAAATTGTAAACCTTCCATGGATCACTACCACGGGCTAGTTATCAAGCCCTTAAGACTAAAGGAGCTCTGATACCATGCTACACTATAAATTGAGACATAACACAAAAATATTGACAGAAAAGGATTTAGCCATCCTAATTACAATATTTTCATCCAATAATATCAATATATAGTATATGGAAGTAAACACCTCTAGATGTACATTTTCTCTCACACTAACAACTCATTAATAGATACCAATGACACTTAATCAAAGATAAGGATGACAATTCATAAAGAGGTGATTTAAGACTTTGTGATTGTGTAGAGACTCATAGAGTAACAATCTCCTCCACCCCTACTAGATTTAGTAAGGTAACCCATCAATTTATAATAAATAAAATAATTCAATAATATGCTCAGACAAAGAAGTCTAATCAAAACTATGGTCAACTTTACTTTGCAATATCATTATCTAAATACAATATTTATTTTTTCATTAAATAGACAATAAAAATTTTATTACATTTTTTATACATTAAATTTAGCACTAATATTAATATTATTAATTTGTTTTTTACAAGAAAGTGGATAATATATTAATATAGCAGTGCTATGATCACTGTGAATACATCTACAGAATTCAGGCATGCAACCTGTGCATCAAGTCCAAAATTACATATATAGGGGCCATGAGACAAATCCCAAGAATGTCTAGTATGTCTTAGATTCCAAAATTTGACTCCTATGGAGTTAAAAACCTGCAAACAATGAGTCTTCAAAGTAACCAAAACTGGGCAAGAGCCAAGAGAGGAGAAAATCATAGTTACACCTACTGCTCCGGGTTTGAGGGACCTTCATTCAATGATACCTTCACCCCTGCATCTTGTTGGAGGGTCGTCCTGGTGGCTTGAATCTCCAGCTTTTCCATCCTGGACTCTAAATCCACAATTCTTTCATTGACTTATTGCGTCGTTTGTGTGAGGGCCTCCACAGATTCTTCCTTGAGTTGAATCAGGTATTCTTCAAGCATCTCAAACCTTCTGCCACCTTCCCCATCCAGCCGAAGAAGAAACCTTCTGTGTGTGCTTAGTTTCTGCTTTATCTTGCGGATTTCCTGTTCCAGCGAAGGTGGGGGAATGGGAGGAGCAAGGGACTCTGAGTTGGAGGTCATTCAGCTGGATGGAGGAAGATATGACTACATATGGGAGGAAAGGGACCATGCAAGAGGATTCGAGCAGGACAGATGAACACCCAAGAAAGATAAGGCTAGGTTGCAAGCTTATGTTACCATTAATTTAACAGTGAGACGAGCATGCGACGCCATGATTCAGAGGGACCTCACGTGAGTGCCTTGTGGGAGGGAGATGGCCTCAGTACTAGATTTCTTGAGAGGCATAAGGACAACCTCATGCAAGAGTGTGTGGAGTGACACGCCCTGGGGGGAGAAGTACCAATGTGCAGGGGAGACATCAGGCGCTGAGGTGGTGCCATGAATCAGGATGAGGGGAGGAGAGTCGATCGGCTGCCTCCTGGCATGGTCGCACCAACGAGTCGCCCACCTTAGTTCGTTAAGGAATTGGGGAAAAGGACAAGGTCCCATTGTGTGAGAGGAGCCCCTTGCTCAAGGGAGTGGCAACTTTGGCTGCCTGATCCACTTCTTCATCTAAATGCCATAGTACATGGAAAAAATCAATTTTCCGGAAGGAGTTAGAGAGCCGCTGGATTTTCTTGAGAAGTTGCCAAAGTTTCATTTGATTTGGTAAAGAGTTCATGACTAAGGCTTGTATTAGGAGCCGAGAGTCTCCTATCACCGAGATTTCATTGATGCCTAGCTCCCGGGCTTGGGTGAGGCCTTGCTAGAGACTCAAAGCTTCTTCCATGTTGTTGGTGTCTTCCCCTAAACCCTAGGAATAGACCAGTTCTGAGATTTCATCGGGGCCAAAGATAACCCCTCCCCCTCCTACCACCCTAATATTAATATTAATATTAATATTATATTATATTATTTAATAATAATGATAAAATATGTCAAATGTAACCAATTCATACACATAACCCAAAGTGTATACACACCAATATTTATTTAAATATATTACATTAATGGAAGCAAAATACAATGAAGTTGAGACATCCACTTCTGGCAAAACCAAGTGGTTGGTTTCTTTCCTTCACGGTGTTCCTCTTGCCTCGCTAGTAATCCTTCTTCCTTCATGAGTACATGTGCCATCCTTTTGTCCTTCCTGGGATGAAGCTCTGGATTAAGCTTCCAACAATTAGCCTTTTTATGTCCACTCCTGTTGCAATAGGTTCACTGAGTTTTTGGCATCCAGACCTGTTTACCCGTCTCTTTCTTCCATTGTGGAGTTGAATCTTTATGTCGTGTTTCCTTCCTGGTCAACATAGGTTTCTTGTGTTGGAAAACTGAGAGGGGAGGTGAATCAGTTGTTACTGTGCTTAAGCAATTATTCCCATTTTAAACTCTTTACAGAACACTCAATGACGATCACAATAATGCAGGGAAGTAAGCAATATAATATTCAACATCAATCACACACATGAAATATACAGAGATAGATATTTCTTGAGGAAACCCATAAAGGGGAAAACCTCTTTTTTCTTGATATGATAAGTAATCTTTATTTTCTGTACATTATCATTCTATGAGCTCCAACTCCTCTTGAGGCTACAACCTCTGTTTTACAAGCAACAACTTGTACCAACTCTCTGGTTTCTCTAGCACCCACTAGAAGGAAGTATCAACTCCCTTAGTGTTCCAACATCAACTAGATGGAAGCACCAACTTCCAGTCACACAGGCTCCAACCTGTATAACAGAGAACAATAGTTCTCCCTTGCACCACCCTATCACCCTAGTTTTTCTGGCTGCAACTATATGGAAGCTACAACTCCCTATGTTCAAGCACCCACTTGAAACTCTGAGGACAACAATCCTCCCTAACACCTCCCTACCACCCTGAAATATAAATCTTTTCTTCCTGTAATTTATTACAGTGATACAGTTTTTATCAATGGCTTACCAGTCTCATCATTGTTCTGCTACCCTGCTCTGCTCTGCCCGCGTTAGTGTCTTCCTCCATGCATGCCTTGCTCTTTCTGTTCTTATTCTTTTTATGCTTTGTGCACCATGTCCATGCTATGCACTATGTTTCCGCATGCGCTTCACCGCATCACTGTTCTTCCCTTCAGGTTGTTCACTGCTTCTCGTCCTCCCCACTACATAGCTGGCGAGAGAATACACTTCGCCTTCTTTGTTCTGCATGTATTTCACATGCTGAGTCCTCCACATGATCATCATGGAAACTCTTCGTCTTCTCTGGTGGTTATGCTGAATGTGTTCATCATCAGTGGGAGTTATTATGAGATTCCTTGGCTTCTCTGGCAGTCGAAACTCTTCATCTTCTTTGTCAGTTACAGTCAGTCGTCTTTGGCATCTTGGCTTCTAAGCCCCTTCCTTCATGTGACCATTGGCGGTGACCAAACGCCTATTCAGTAGGCACTTCCCGATCTCGGTCTAGTGAGCGCTAGCTCCGTTTCTTGATGTGACCTTGGGCGATGATCTTATGTGACCACACGATTGTGAGCACGTCCAAAGGTGGTTTGGATCAAACTTCTTTTCATGCCACAATCTACCTTGAGCCTCCACGCGTCCTTTCTCTAAAAACATGGTTTCCATTGCAACCCGCTTAAGAAAAATTAAGACCCGAGCCTGTTTTGGCCCTGCAATGCGATGAGACCGTCGATATTACGATCTTGGCGGTGCTCCTGAACGAACAGATAAGATCAGACGGATTATTTCACAAAGACAAATCAATGGTCATATTTGATCCTTGCACTCATCCTTTCATTATTTAATCTGACAACTAGTACTTAATCAAACATTGAGATGGATGGTTGTTGGAACTTCACCCTTCGACACTTCTGGATTTCAACTTCTCAAAATTACACTATCCTTCCATTGTACCATGATCAACTGTTGAGAATATGTGATGTCCTCATTTTGGGACATTATAACATTACAGAGTGTTATGCCTACCAGATTAGCCAGATAAGGGTGACAGAGAGTTCATGAGATATTGAGGGGTTTTATTGGGCCCAAATTGCATCGTTCATCATCAGGATCCATTCCGCACAACTGGGCTTTGGTTCCATTGCATTATGACGATTTCTGTAATTTTGAGTTATTATGGGTCATATCTTAATTAAATTCACTAAGAAGGTCATCATGGGAATATTACTTGGAGAAAACTCTTAGTGTAACAGATCATCGGAATCAGGAGGAAGAACATTACAGGATAAGATGATGAGAAGTGACTTTCAGTGGTCGGAGAAGCCATCAGGATGGATAAATCACTTTTTAGAGGTAAAATGGTTAATTAATTAATTAATTAAGTGATTAAGTGATTTAATCAAGGAATACTAAAATAAAGTAAAATTCACTTGGAGGGAAAAGGTCAACAATGAATTAGGGTTTCAGGAAGCTATAAAGGAAGGGTAGATCAACCTAATTCAATATTATGTTATGATTTGATGTGTAGATATTTGTAGAGGACGAAATCGACCCCCTTGTTGTTTTGTGGATTTCTAGAGGAAACCACCACCATTGATCGGTTTTGGTGTTGAGAGACACACCCTAGCCTATCGGAGATACCATCCAGGTATTTCACCGTGCATTACAGTTTCCAGTTCAGTGATTGTGCAGTTCAACCACCAAGGGCACAAGTGTTTGAGAGAGGGTTTGTGCAGCCTCTTGTGACAGTTCAGATCTGGCCGATTCCTTCCGACCCATTAGAGAGCTAGCCATGGTGCACCTATTGAGACATCTGTCATTAGTTTTTGATGGTGGAATATTTTGGAAAGCGGAAAACAATAATTTAGGGCACAACTCTAGAGGAAGTACATTTGGGGTTCCAGGGGACATTCCAGGGTAGATCTGAGGAATCCCTTCTGACCCATTACAGAGGAGACCAACACGATTGTTTTGAGCTATACATCATCATATTCTGTTGGTGGAATCACTAGGGTGCACTCATTGATCCCAGGAGGTGCGAAAACCCCTAGAGGGTGAGATCCAGAGCTCCAGAGGTCAGATCTTCAGTCCAACAGTCATCAGGATCATTCTAGAGGACAGGGTGCATATTTTGAGACAATTTCCATCTAATTTCGATGGGTATCACCATCAGGGTGAGTTTTCCGGATTGTACAGCAGGTACCGTGAGCTGCCAGACTACTTTTTGTCGATTTATTCGTGCATGCGCAGACCAACACCCATTCTTTTGATCACGGGTATTTATTATCAATTATTTTATATTCCAATGACGATCCATGAGATCTAACTGACGATTATCATATCTCCTTCCAGTTGTTATTGTATTTCCTACTTTTTCAACATTATATATAT
>SNQJ01S0000206.1:331160-344765 GCA_010110895.2 Picea sitchensis
CAGTGAGTTGTGTTGTCCTTCGTTCACATGCATTGTCTTATACTGCTAAAACACATAATAAATTGTAACACACATGCGAAAATAACCAAGCATGTTCACATAATAACTCAAACGCATTCAGAAACCCCCAGAGTATCACATTCAGTGGCCAAAACCGTAGTTCAGTGGTAGATATCCATATCAACTGGATGAGGAACATTGCAGTGGTATTAGAGTTGGTTTTCCTGCCAGCCCAAGGGAAAATCAGATAAGGATGTAGATACATCATTACCAGTGAGTGGATTGATAGGAGAAGATATGGAGCCTACACCCATTAGATGGAGGGAGCATTGCTACAGTTGCAAAGTGCCTTGTAAGCCAAATCACAGATGCAAGGGTAAAGGGAAGGTGCACATTGTTGAGGTGCACTATGACAGGGAGGATGAGGAGATGCATGTGAATGCAACCATAGATGCCTATTTAGAGCAGTCTGATAAGGCTAGTGACTCTTGCGCATCTGAGGGATAGTTGGATGGACATGATGATAGTGCATATCCCTCATATTCCCCATCAGGTAATGTTGAGGATTCAACAATTCAACATAGTAGTGACACTTGTGAGGATTCATATGTGTTGGCACTTAGACATTATGAGATTAGGAGGTTGGATGACATACCATTGGGTGTAGACATGGCTTCTAGGAAGTCATGTATGGAGGATGATGAGATTTCTATGATGACAGTGACACATTATTTATCTTATCAGACACCTATGATAGCCATGACACATGAGGATATCAATGTTATTCCTGATATGGTGGAGGAGCCTTGTGTGAGGATTGTACACTAGGGACATATGGATATGTAGACCCAGGAGGAGAGACATGACTTGGAGATAGTTTACCTTACACATACCCACCAGTATGGGGAGAGGGAGTCACCTCTTTTGTATATTCCATTGTTAGATCAAGTTGTGGAGATTGACAGTTCGATAGGATACTCACTTCCAGGACCAGTCCATAGTGATGAAGGTGCACTTTGCATGAGTCAAGATGACCATACCTCATGTCTGGACACATCCATATGGGATCTAGGTGAAAATGACATTAGCAGAATGAGCGCACAGGAGGATACAGTTGCCCATACAGGATATAATGTGATTCAGATGGGGGTAGCAGTTGGTGATGGTGTGCAATGGCATATAGGAGGACTTAGTAGCACAATGGATAGTGGGCAGTCCAGTGCCTTATATTTTGAGGAGTGTGTTGTTGGGGATTCTATTGTTGACATTAGAAGTGAGGGGCATGAGGTAGAACCTCAACGAGACTATGATCAGGAGTCGCGACACTGGAAGGGACAATTGAGAGTCAGTGAGGACATGATCATGGAAGCCACTAGATGCATGGATGATACACATGCATTGGTGGCAGATTATTGTTGGAGGGAATCGATGTCACATGATAGTTCAGATGGGGGATTTTCCATCGATGAATTTTATACTCTTAGGGAAAGAGTAACTATGATGAGGGTCGACTACCATCAGTTGTTGATGTACATATATTACCTATTGGAGATTGTCAATATGTATCACAGGGACCTGAGGAAGCAAGAGTTGGAGGTGGACCGACTCACTCATGAGTTGGTTGGCACACGAGGATTCTTAGAAGGCACACAAACAACCCTTCAAGAATCAGAGTCCAGATTAGATGAGATCCTTGAGGAGACTGGTCAGAGATACACTATATCTATCTTGAAAGAGAGTCAGATATGTTCCTTAGTTACATTGATGGAGGATGTTCGGGTGTCACAAGGGCCACCATTCATGGGTAGTTCTGAGACAATCAATCATACACATACACATGAGTATTCCATAGCCAGGGGCAGTTACGAGGACACTTTCATTTGTGTTCCAGGATTGGTTGATATCCACACAAAGGTTGATCTGACAGTACACCTTGTACACATGATGATGAGAGAGATGTATAGTGGGATTCATGGGGATGCATTGGATTGCAGGGAGGAGACACACTTAGTGGAGAATGGAGATTCCTCTCCCTTGTAGCAACACATAGTTCTAGGAGATCACCTTCACAGTAGCAACAACTGTTTGAGTGATGATGTAGGGAGAGTGATTGACCAACAATTTTTGGAGTTATCTATTGTTGTATCTGATAGTTGGAGTTTAGATGATTATTCACCATGGGTGTTAGTGGATGAGTTTTTGGTCCAATCCTGGAGATTGACCAAAGCATATGATACTTTCCAGTTCTACAGTCGGTTACAGATGTTTATGTTATCTTTTCCCAATAATTTCATCATTGACAACAACATAAGGGGAGATAGACAATGGCAGGGGACATGGAGATTTGATAGGCCGAGACCACCTGACAAGAGTGTCTTTATTGCATACAACAAGATAGGGGTGGATCATCAGAGATAAACAATTGAGACCTTTGGCGTGATGGTGAGCATATTAGGCCATGGGATAACAGATATCTCAGAGGGTGAAACAGATTCAAATTCTCATTGGGATGATGATGGAGGGATTTTGACAGTTATCCATATGACACATGAGCAATTAGTGAGGATTGGAAGTGATGAAATTCCAATTTTTCCATGGGATCCGAGAGTCCATTTGGTTAGTGGGTTGTTTCATCTTATGATGGCCCAGGTTGCGCCAGGGAGAAACATACTTCACTCTTGGATGGTTTTGAGAGGGCTTGCAGGGACTTGTTCTATGTGGTGAGACATGCTATCCCTATTGATACTCATGATAGAGTATGGAGGTGGTTGGGAAAATGATGATTCCACAAAGATACCTTTACAGGTTCAGCTTCTTGAAAGAAAGCCTAATTTTCACAAGTATTTCAGCGTGAGGATCCAAGAGTGGGGGATCCAGTATGTATATTTTGAGTGGATAGTCATGATCAGAGTGGTGCAACGTCCATGTGGTGGTCCTTGTCAGAGGCTAGCATGGGACCCTGGGATTACAGGGCTGGGCATTTCATTGACTGATGGAGATGAGTGGATCTTTTCAAGGGGAAGTCACTTTGATTTTCCAGTGAGATTTGGTATTGGGGGGAGCATGTCACTTTTTGGTTATTCGTTGATGTCTTGTAGTACCTCACTATGGGAGTAGCATGTTCAGTTGGTGGAGGTCTTGTTGGGGTTGGTACAGTCTTGGAGGACAAACTCATTTCGGTTTGAGACTGTGTGTTATTTGTAGGAGACTCATGGTATTGATATGTTACAGGAGTATATTTCACGAGGCATTGCATTTCACATTCTAATATGGGATCGAGGGATTGGAGTGCTTGGTAGTTCTGCCTTTGATGGAGTTGAGTTTTGAGTAGAGTGGTTGCTCGGGGAGTTGACTGAGATTCTTTGACCATTGGTCATTCTACTTGTTAGGAGCATGTGAATGTCATGCATGGTGAGCACTTGGAGAGGCCACATCTTGAGGGGAGTCTACCTTGTGTCACACAGGTTGATATGGGACCTTGGTATCATATGTAGTTGGATTCAGTTATTGCTTGAGGACAAGCAATATTCCGGCAGGGAGGACTGTGATGTCCGCATTTTGGGACATTATAACATTATAGAGTGTTATGCCTACCAGCGTAGCTAGATAGGGGTGACATAGAGTTCAGGAGATATTGAGGGGTTTTATTGGGCCCGACTTGCATCATTCATCATCAAGATCCATTCTGCACAGCTGGGCTTTGGTTCCGTTGCATTCCGACAATTTTTGTAGTTTTGAGTTATTATGGGTCATATCTTAATTAAATTCACTAAGAAGGCCATAATGGGTATATTACTTGGAGAAACCTCTTAGTGTAACAACTCATCAGAATCAGGAGGAAGAGCATTACAGGATAAGATGATGATAAGTGACTTTCAGTGGTTGGAGAAGCCATCGGGATGGATAAATCACTTTTTAGAGGTAAAATGGTTAATTAATTAATTAATTAATTAAGTGATTTAATCAAGGAATAATAAAATAAAGTAAAAGTCACTTGGAGGTAAAAGGTCAACACCAAATTAGGGTTTCGGGAAGCTATAAAGGAAGGGTAGAGAAACAACCTAATTCGGGATTATGTTATGATTTGATGTTGAGATATTTGCAAAGGAGGAGGAAATTGACCCCCTTGTTGTTTCGTGGATTTCTGGAGGAAACCACCACCATTGATCAGTTTTGGTGTTGAGAGACACACCCTAGCCTATCGAATATACCATCCAGGTATTTCACCATGCATTACAGTGTCCAGTTTAGTGATTGTGCATCTCAGCCACTGAGGGCACAAGTGTTTGAGAGAGAGTTTGTGCGACTACTTGTGACAGTTCATATTTGGATGATTCCTTCCGACCCATTACAGAGCTAGCCAGGGTGCGCCTATTGAGCCATATGTAATCATTTTTCGACGGTGGAATCTTCTGAAAAATGGAAAACAATCATTTAGGGCACAACTCCCGAGGAAAAACATTTGGGGTTCCAGGGGACATTCCAGGGCAGATCTGAGGAATCCCTTCCGACCTATTACAGAGGAGACCAAGACAATCATTTTGAGCTATACATCATCAAATTTCGTCAATGGAATCACTAGGGTGCACTCATTGAGCCCAGGAGGTGCGCAAACCCCCAGAGGGTGAGATTCAAAGCTCTAGAGGTAAGATCTTCAGTCTGACAATCATTAGGATCATTCTAGAGGCCAAGGTGCATCTTTTGAGATAGTTTCCAACTCATATCGACGGGTATCACCATCAGGGTGAGTTTTCCGGATTCTACAGCAGTTATCGTGAGTTTCCAGACTTCTTTTTGTCGATCTATCCTTGCATGCGCAGACCAACACCCATTCTTCTGATCATGGGTATTTCTTATCAGTTATTTTGTATTCCAGTGTCGATCCATGATATCTAACTAACGATCATCATATCTCCTTCCGATTGTTATTGTATTTCCTGCTTTTTCAACATTATATATATATATATATCAATGAGTTGTGTTGTCCTTATTTCGCATGCATTGTCTTATATTGCTAAAACACATAATAAACTGGAACACACATGCAAAAATCACCAAGCATGTTCACACAATAAATCAAACACATTCAGAAACCCCCAGAGTATCAGATTTAGTGGCCAAAACCGTAGTTCAGTGGTAGATATCCAGATCAGCTGGATCAGGGACATTGCAAAATACACCGGAAGTGATCTTTCAGATCAGACGACTCGTGTCCTTGCTGAGGTGGTATGCTGACGTGGGTGAGATGTGTAATGGTGTAGTGGAGTGTGAAGGAAGAGTGCAGTAGTGGAGTGTGACGTGTAGAGGGTAGTGGAGTGTGACGTTAGAACGCAGAGTTGGTATGTATGAATGGTTTGTTGGTTTACTCGGAGGGGGTATGAGGCGGTAAGTGGTAATGAGCAAGGGGGGTCCGAGTTAAAAAAAAGGTGACATGTATGAGGGTTCCGCATGGAAAATACCACCAGCTCAGACCCCCCCTCCAATGGTTAAAAGAAGAAATCTTGGGGGGTCTGATATGCCCTGTCGACCGTAGATCTGAGTGCCCAATTCTTGGCCGTTGAGATTAATGTGCCCTTCTTATATATTATCCTATTCTTCCACTTTAGAGTGATCTGAATGGCTGGAGTTTACTTTGGATTATCCGAGGATTTACTTTGGCTCTCCAAGTCTCCAGACTTCGGAGATTTCAAATCTCAAACTTAAACTCTCGAAGTGATTTATTCAGAGCTTAACCTCCTCACTTATTTATACCTGAAACAAATGACGTTCGTTGGATCATGATATTATATCAACGACCCAATCTGTCTGCGATGAAACTCTTCTATCTTATCCTTTCCTTCCACTCGAAAACGATCCGACGACTGATGGGAATTCAAGTTTGATCCGACGACTAACGGGTATTCAGATAATCAGATTCTCAACCCTTTAGCCCCGTTTAACTTACCCTTCAATTAATTTGATCTAACGGCTAACGGATATTCAGGTGATCGTGATCTCAGATATCAGCCCTTGCTTATCCTTCCCTTCCACTAATTCAATCCGATGATCATCGCATTTTATCCAAATCTGATGGTCCACATTCATTTTGGATTTCGGGCTTCGGGTAATTCAACTTTCAAGTTGCTAGTTCTTCCAAAGTGAGATTCCCCAAACGGTAACCTCCTCGAAACTCCACTGGATCTAATGGTTGTTGGTCCTTTGCGCTCAGATCCAACGGATGGGATCTATTCCTCTCTTGTGCACTCGTTCCTCCTGTCTGGACTCTGATCTAATGGTCCAGATTCTTTAGAGTGGTTGATCCAATGGGCATTGTCGCTCCTCCTCCTGAGCTTATGCTTCCTCCCGACTTGGAATAATTTCTAAGTGTCAAAGGCCTCGACCTTTGATCCTTCTACGAGTCCTGATGACTTGGACCTCATCTGCGCTTCTGGAAACTGCTATCTCTTCTGAGCTTTCTCATCTCTGCATACTGTTCGCTTCTCCTCCTGAGCTTATGATTTTCCTGTTTGCCATCAAAGGTGTTGTTCTTGCCATCAATGACAAGCACACACTTTCCTGTAAAACATGCGAACAATCTCCCCCTTTGGAATTGATAGAAACCCTAAACGATTGTGCTATTCTGCTTGGACCTCCAGCTGTAGCATCCACACCACTCCTTTTCTCCCCCTTTGACATCAATGTCAAAGAAAACATGCCCCCCCCTGAGCCATTGCAGTAATTTGCGGAGCTATCAGATATTCAACCAATACATACTCCCCCTGACAGGATGGACTCTCTTAGGTTGATAATGGGGCCATGCCCAACTTATAGTATAGATTCTCAAACTGAGCTTTTGCAAGAGGTTTCGTGAAGATATCAACAATCTGATCTTTGGATGGAATATAATGCAAAGAAACAACAATGTTGATCACCTGTTCTCTCAAGAAGTGATACTATATGCTTGGTCTTGGAGTGAAATACAGGGTTCTTTGACACACTGATTACACAAGTATTATCACAATGAATTGGGATCGGTGCAGTATATTTTACCTCCAAGTCTACAAGTGTCTGAATCATCCACAATACTTGGGTACAACAAGTGGCAACTGCAATGTATTCAACTTGTCTAGTTGACAAGGAAATGGAACTTTGCTTCTTGCTCAACCATGATACAAGGGAATCTCCTAAGAAGAATGCACCTCCACTTGTGATTTTCCTTTCATCCACGTAGTTAGCCTAATCAACATATGAATAGACTGATAGCTGAAAATTTTGATTCCTAGGATACCATAGGCTATAGTCCATTGTTCCTTTCAAGTATCTGAATATTGTTTTGACAACTAACAAATGACTATGTTTAGGTGCAGCCTGATACCTTCATACCATTCCAACAACATGCATTATGTCTGGACGGGATGCTGTGATGTACAATAGGCTACCTATCATAGACCTATATGAACTTTGATCAACACCATGTGAGTCATCATCCTTGCTTAATTTGCATCCAGTGACCATAGGTGTGCTCATAGGTGTGGAATCTTCCATTTGAAACTTTTCAACATTTCTCTTGAGAAAGAAATAATCCTTCAGAACTCTGAGTAATTTGCAGACCAAGGAAAAATGACAGTTCCCCTATCATAGAAATTTCAAATTCAGACTGCATGGCAAAAGCAAACCATTGTACAAATGAAGCATTATTGCTTCCGAAGATGATGTCATCTACATAGCCCAACACAATGAGTAAATCATTACCCTCTTTTTTGATATATAGATTGTTGTCAATTGTTCCTCTCTTGAACCCTTTGTCTTGAAGATACTTATCCAGTCTGTAATACCAGACACGAGGAGCTTGTTTTAACCCATATAAGGATTTCTTCAGTTTGCAGACAAAGTCAGGGTTATATGAAAATTGGAAACCCTCTGGTTGTTCCATATAGACTTATTCTTTTATATCTCCATTTAGAAAAGCTGACTTGACATCCATTTGATAGACTTTAAATTGTTTATGACAAGCATAGGCAAGAAACATTCTGATAGCTTCTAATCTTGCTACGGGCACAAATGTTTCATCAAAATCCATTCCTTCTATTTGAGCATATCCTTTGCAGACCAATCTAGCCTTATTTCTTACAATATTTCCTTGCTCATTCATCTTATTTTTGTAGACCCATTTTGATCCTATTACATTTTTATTTGCTGGCCTAGGAACAAGTTTCCAAGTGTCATTCTTTTCAATCTGGTCCAGTTCCTCATTCATTGATTTTAACCAGCTTACGTCTTTACTGGTTTCATTAAAGTTCTTGGGTTCCACCATGGATATGAAGGCCATATTTGATTGCTCGGTGTCTTTGATTATCCTTCTCCTGGTTTTTACACCTTTGTCTTTCTCACCAATTATCTAACTTTCAGGATGATTCTTTTGAGTAATTCTGGAGGAAGGATTTGATGTTGATTGTTGTCCTGACTCTTCTTGTCTGGGTGTCTCTTCTCCATCTGATTCTTGGACCTGTTCATCTTCAGTTTCAGCCGTGTCCTCTGTAGTAGACTCAATGTTTCTCACCTCTCTTACTAGGACTCCTTCATCAACCTTTAAATCAATGCAATCAACTAATTTATGCAATCTTTTATTAAATCATATATATCCTTTACTATTGGTAGCATATCCTAAGAAGATGTATTCATCATCCCTGTCATCATACCTTCCAAGATTTTCATTATTATTCTTTATGTATCACTTACTCCCAAAGACTTTGAAGTGTTTGATTGAAGCAGGTCTTCCATACCACAATTCATAAGGTGTCTTGTCACTGTGTGGTCTGAGGTGGTCTTTGTTAAGAATATGGACTATTGTGTGTATTGCTTCTACCCAGTAAGTTTGACCAATGTTCTTCTCATTCATCATTGACCTGGCCATTTGTTGAATTGTTATGTTTTTCCTCTCAACTACTCCATTTTGTTGTGGAGTTCCTGGGATTGTGTATTCTCTCTTGATCCCATGTTTATCACAAAATTCCTTGAAATCACTTGAAATAAATTCTCCTCCTCTATCTGATCTTACTTTTTTTAACCTCTTGCCTATTTGATTCTCAGTTAAAGCCTTAAATATTTTAAAATTTTCAAATGCTTCATCTTTTTCTTTGAGAAAATCAACCCAAGTAAGTATTGAGTAATCATCAATGATCAACATAAAGTAGTTTTCCTTCCCTGTGCCTTTCTGTTTTGATGGTCCACATAAATCCATACGAACTAATTGGAGTGGTTTCTCTATTGAAATAGAGCTCTTTGATTTAAACTGTGTCCTGGTTAGCTTTCCTACTTGGCAGGGTTTAGACACAGAGTCTTGTGGCTTTGATATTCTTGGAAGATCTTTTACTGCCTCAAGATTTTTGAGCTTGATTAAGTAGTCAAAGTTTAGATGTCCAAGTCTCCTAGGCCATAACCAGCTTTCATCATGTTTTCTTAGATGACACTCTTATTTATCTTCTTTCAACACATATACATTATTTTTTGTCCTTATGCCTTTAGCCACCACTTGTCTTGAGTTTACAGTCTTTATCTTACAATCCATGGAAGTGAACACCACTTCACATCCTCTGTCACACATTTGAATTACACTGATCCAATTATGTTTCAACCCATCTACAAGCAGAACATCTCGGGATTTTCCTTTACCATTACTCAAACTCACCATCCCTTTACCCTTGATTTTACTTGGTTCATCATTTCCAAAGGTTACATTTCCTATTTTTCTTTTACTTATAGATAGAAACTTATCCTTGTCTCTAGTCATGTGCTTGGAACATCCATTGTCTATATACCAGGGGTCTTTTTGTTTTTGAGCTGAAAGTACTAGACCACATTTTTCACTATCTTTCTTTTTCCTTGTGCTGGCATTTCTAGCTAAAGGATTTATCCTTGGATCTGCCTTGTACTTCAGATGGAAGTTTGTAGCTTTGTGGCCGAAGTTATGACAATTATAACATTCAAGCTCATTGTTTAGTAGGTCAAAGTGATTGGTGCTACGTTGTCTATTCATTGGCTTCTTAGTTCTATGTTGTAGAGATTGTTTATTTCTTGACCTCCTCAGTTGCATGTCTCTAAACTTAATTTGACAATTTGCAATCTTATGACCAAACTTAGAATAGTAAAAAAAATAACCATGGAAGAAATTTTGGTACCTGAAGGATGACCTTCTTATTGACATTTGTTGCTCCATCTTCTGATCTCTTTGTTTTTTATCAAGGATCATCTTGTCTTTATTATTTTTTGGTGACAAAGTACTCTCATGGTCTGATTTTCTGCTGACTTGGAATTTGATCATCTTTACTGGCTCTTTGTTTCTTGAACCATTTACATAACCTAAATCAGTCTTCAACAAAAGAGATCTTTGTTTGCTCAGAATGTCGTTTAGTTATGATGTGGCTTTAATGCTTGGAATATTTTGGAGATATAATGATTTAAACTTCTCCATCTCTTTTCTGGTTTTTACCACCTCTTCTTCCAAGGCTTCACATCTTGCCTTCTTTTCTAATAACTGATGTTTCAGAATGTTCTATATTTTCTTTGCCTCTTCTAATTCCACTTTTAGCAGGGAAAAGTCTTCATCGGGTTCTTTATTGTCTTTCTCGAAATGTATCAACAATTGTTTTTGCTTTTTCTTCTTAGATCAGAGTCTAGCAATTTCTTTTAGAGCACTGATCAGTTCTCCTTCCAAGTCAACCACAAATTATTCATCGTCAACATCACTTCCTGTGATCTTATTACCATAATCCTCTTTGGACATAAGTATAAATTCATTAACCTTATCTTCACAGGAAGAGTCACTATCTGTGTCTTCTGAAGAGTCATCATTGTTTACACATAAACTTTTCTTTTTACCAAATCTCTTGGGTTTCTACTTCTTTTCACCTTCAGAATTCTGATCCTGCTTCTTGTGTGGACACTTAGATGCAAAGTGACCTATATTTCCACAGTTAAAACATTTGAAGGGCAATTTGCCTTGGTACTTTCCTGATCCTTTCTTTATTCTTCTCACAAATTTTGCTTCAATTTCATCAGGCTCAGAATCCTCATTCTTATCTACTTTAAATGATGCTTCTCTATAGGTGGGTTTATCTTTACCTATCCTCATTTCATAGGCAGTCAGAGTTCCTAGGATTTGGTCAATAGACATAGATTTTAGATCATTAAGTTATTCTATAGCAGAGACCTTTGGGTTGAACCTATCTAGTAGAGATCTCAAAATTTTCTAACTAAAGAGACATCCTCAATTTTTTCACCAAGTCCTATCATTGTATTTACTTGTTCTTCAACTCTCAGAAAGTACTTCTGGACAATTTCATCCTCTTTCAACTTTAGTTGTTTAAACTGTAATCTATAGGTTTGAAGCTTGGCATCCTTTACCTTCTCATTACCTTCATAAATACTAATGAGTTTGTCCCACATTTCTTTGGCAAATTCTATGTGCATAACTTTTACAAATTCTGTTTCTGCAAGACCACTCAAAATAAAATTCATAGCCTTAGCATTGAATCTGAATTCTAGCTTGTCATCCTTAGAAGCTAGTACAACTGGCTTTACATAACTAGTCTCTACCACATCCCAGACATCTGCACCTAAATCCATTATGTAGGTTCTCATCCTAACTTTCCAGAAGGCAAAGTTTGTTCCATTGAACAGGGGGGCCTTATTGGTTGAAATTCCTTCATGGATAGTCATGTTTAAGCTCTAGGATATACCCTTAGACAAAAGGAACCGGCTATGATACCAATTGTTGGACAACTGAGAGGGGGGGTGAATCAGTTGTTACTGTGCTTAAACAATTATGCCCATTTTAAACTCTTTACAGAACACTCAATGACGATCACAATAATGCAGGGAAGTAAGCAATATAATATTCAACATCAATCACACACATGAAATATACAGAGACATATATTTCATGAGGAAACCCATAAAGGGGAAACCCCTTCTTCTTGATATAATAAGTAATCTTTATTTTCTGTACATTATGATTTTTATGAGATCCAACTCCTCTTGAGGCTACAACCTCCGTTTTACAAGCAACAACTTGCTGAGAGCACCAACTCTCTAGTTTCTCTAGCACCCACTAGAAGGAAGCACAAACTCCCTGAGTGTTCCAGCACCAACTGGATGGAAGCACCAAATTCCAGTCACACAAGAACCAACATGTATAACATAGAAAAACAGTTCTCCCTTGCACCACCCTACCACCCCATTTTTTCTGGCTGCAACCAAATGGAAGCTACAACTCCCTATGTTCAAGCACCCACTTGAAAATCTGAGGACAACAGTCCTCTCTAGTACCTCCTTACCACCCTGAAATATAAATCTTTGCTTCTTGTAATTTATCACAGTGATACAATGTTTATCAATGGCTTACCAGTCTCATCACTGTTCGGCTACCCTGCTCTACTCTGCCTGCGTCAGTGTCTTCCTCCATGCATGCCTTGCGCTTTTTGTTCTTCTTCTTTTTATGCTCTGTGCACCATGTCCATACTATGTGCTATGCTTCCACATGCTCTTCACTGCGTCACTATTCTTCCCTTTAGGTTTTTAACCACTTCTCGTTCTCCCCACTACATCGCTGACGAGAGAATCCACTTCCTCTTCTCTGTTTTGCATGTCTTTCACACGCCGAGTCCTCTGCATGATCATCATGGAAACTCTTCATATTCACTGGTGGTTATGATGAATGTGTTCATCATCAGTGGGCGTTATCCTGAGATTCCTTGGCTTCTTTGACAGTCGAAACTCTTCATCTTCTCTGTTAGTTACAATCAATCATCTTTGGCATCTTTGGATTATAATCCCCTTCCTTCACGTGACCACCGATGATGACCAAACACCTATTCAGAAGGCGCTTCCCGATCTCGGTCTAGTGAGCATTAGATCCGTTTCTCGATGTGACCTTGGGTGATGATCTCATGTGACCACACGATTGCGAGTGTGTCCAAAGGTGGTTTGGATCAAACTACTTTTTGCCCTGCAATTTACCTCGATCCTCCACGCGTCCTTTCTCTAAAACCATGGTTTAGATTGTGGTCCGCTTAAGAAAAATTAAGACCCGAGCATGTTCTGGCCCCGCAATGCGATGAGACCGTCGATCTTATGATATTGACGGTGCTCCTGAATGGACGGATCAGATCAGACAAATTATTTCACAGAGACAAATCAATGGTCATATTTGATCCTTAAACTCATCCTTTCATTGTTTAATTTGACGGCTAGGACTTAATCAAACATTGATATGGACGGTTGTCGGAACTTCACCCTTCGACACTTCAATATTTCAACTTCTCAAACTTACACTATCCTTCCACTGTACTATGATCAACGGTTGAGAATACACTCGAAGTGATATTTCAGATTGGATGACTCGTGTCCTTGCTGAGGTGGTCTGCTGACATGGGTGAGACGTGTAGCGGTGTAGTGGAGTGTGAAGGCAGAGCGCAGTAGTGGAGTGTGATGTGTAGCGGGTAGTGGAGTGTGACGTCGGAACGTGGAGGTGGTATGTATGAATGGTTTGGTGGTTTACTCGGAGGGGGTATGAGGCGGTAAGTGGTAATGATCTCGGGGGGTTCGAGTTAATAGAAAAGTGACACA
>SNQJ01S0000206.1:344815-385428 GCA_010110895.2 Picea sitchensis
CGCCTGCTGAGATTAGCGCACCCTTCTTATAGATTATCCTATTATTCCACTTTAGAGTGATCTGACGGTTGAAGTTTACTTCAGATGATCCGACAATCGAGTATTAACTTCGGCTCATTGGGTCTTTGGACTTTGAAGATTTCAAATCTCAAACTTAAACTCTCTAAGTGATTTCTCTGGAGCTTAACCTCCTCACTTCTTTATACCTGAAACAAATGACGTTCGTTGGATCAGGATCTTAGATCAATGACCCGATCTATCTATGATGGAGATCTTCTAGCTTATCCTATCCTTCCACTTGAAAATGATTCGATGACTGACGAGAATTCAGGTTTGATCCGATAGCTGACGTGTATTCGGATAATCAGATTCTCAACCCTTTAGCCCCTTTTAACTTACCCTTCAATCAATTCGATTCGACGATTGACGGATATTCGTGTGATCGTGATCTCAGATATCATCCCTTGCTTATCTTGTCCTTCCACTAATTCAATCCAACGGTCATCGCATTTTCTCCAGATCCGATGGTCCACATTCATTTTGGATTTGGGGCTTCAGGTAATTCAACTTTCAAGTTACCAATTATTTCGAAGTGAGATTCCCTGAACGATAACCTCCTCGAAACTCCATTGGATCTAATGGTTGCTGGTCCTTTGTGCTAAGATCCAACGAATGGGATCTATTCCTCTCTTGTGCACTCGTTCCTCCTGTCTGGACTCTGATCTAACGGTCCAGATTCTTCAGAGTGTTCGATCCAACGGGCACTGTCGCTCCTCCTCCTGATATTACGCTTCCTCCCGACTTGGAAGAATTTATAAGTGTCAAAGGCCTCGACCTTTGATCCTTCTGTGAGTACTGATGACTTGGACCTCGTTTGCGCTTCTGGAAATTGCTATCTTTTTTGAGCTTTCTCGTCTCTGCATAATGTTCGCTTATCCTTCCGAGCTTATGCTTTTCCTGTTTTCCATCGACGTTGTTGTTCTTTCCATCAATGAAAAGCACACACTTTCCTGTAAATCATGCCAACATCCTGTACAAATTTTGTCTCTTCCAAAACTTGGCAACACAATGCTTGGGTGAATGACAATAAGTACATGGATAAATATTCCACAAGTTCCGGATTACTTGATTATGCTTATTATAATCAAAAGGAGAATTATACCTTTAATGTTGATATTCACTTTTCTTTGGGAATGACTAATTGCATTCACTACCACAATCCTGAAGTGATGCACCATTGTCGTTCGTGAAGTGTTCCTGCAAGCACTTAATCTGGCCATTTGAAGCATTACTTGGTTCCGAAGTTTTGGAACCTATCCTGGAGGACTCTCCAAGGTCCCCTTCACCATATCCCAATCCTAAATATCGAGGCCTTTCCATAACCTCAATGGGATTCAAGATACCTTGACCTTTACATCCAAGGCCCTTTCCTCCTTCATAACCCATCTTGGTTAGCAATTTCAAAACTACTCCTTTCGTATGTTTTTCAAATGCACCAAAACCAACTTGATGAGAATGAGGAGAATTTGATGAATGACCTTCACTGCATACCTCATAGTTGTTTTCTAAAATAGAGGTAGAAGACACTTTCTTCATTCCTTCTTTGTCTTTGTTTTTCTTTGAATCTTTCGCTTATGGTGATCTCTTTCGTTCCAAGTAGTCTTCATACAACACTTTCACCATCTCGGCCATGAAAAACATTGAATTTCTGAACTCCTTCTCATCTTGAGAAAGACCTCCTGTAGATTCCATTTTCTCCCTTGAGATGAGATCTTCCCTGCTTAACATGCAAAACTCAAATTCCAAATGTCAACTAGCTCTGATACCACTTGATCCGAAAATATATTTTAAATGACAATGGTTGAGTTATTTAGCGTGTGTTAATTAACCATTTAGAAAGTTGAATGAAAGAGGAAGAAGATATGAGAATATATCATAGCCATAAACACATATGAATATATGAAACAAATAATCAACAACAACAAAACATAACACAAATGTGATAACAAAGTTCTACAATCTCGCCTACGTCTTCGGGCCTTGTCTCAGTGGGATTTGCTTATTTCTATTAAAAGATTTAAAAGTACAACATGATTGTGCCAAAAGGTTACAAGACTGATCTGGTCATGTTCTACCAGATCTCATGAACCCATAAAAAATGAAGACACCCAAATCAGATGACCGAGGCTCCCATAAATGGCCCACAAAGGTGCGCTCCTCAACAGCTTCCCTGCATAAAAATGGCTTTGGTTTGGCTTTCCTTCAACATAACTCTACTCTGACTCTCCTCCCATAGCCTCAATAAATCCTAGTTTATATAGATCAGAAGTTGGTTATCATCCCCCAACTTCCTCCCAAGATTTGTCCTCAAAAGGGCCCAATATCCCCCAATAATGGGCAAAATCCTCTATTAACAGGCCAAAATCAATTAAAAATCCAATATCATAGGGTTAAAAACCACTTTAGCATATAATGAATGGGCTAAACCCCCAAAATGGGCATGGGCCCCCTATTAATGGTCATATGGAAACAAAAATGGCCAAGCGCCAGCCCAAAGGGCTGTGCGCTGGCCCCTTAGCCTGAAATATAGGTCACATGTTGTATTTGTATAGGACTGTGCCTCTGGATATGTACCCAGCTCTTAAGGCTATAACCTCGAATCGTATGTGTGGTAAGTGAACTGCTTGAAACCATGGGCTACATGCACGTTGGTGGTTAAAGGAGAAGCGCTCATGCCCTTATGCCTTATGGTCACACATATCCAATGAACCGTGGAATGGGGCTTAGCCCCAACCCCCATTCACCCATACACTAAAACAATGCACTTTATTCAAAATAAAGTGGTATTTAATTAACAAGCACATGTATTGGCACATTGGCAATTGGACCTCTCCCAAGACTTGCACTCGACCGATAGGTCATGGGCTCGAACCCCATGAGCTCCAAATAATTTTGGAATTCAAACTAGTGATGGGGTGCCACGTGGCAGCCCATGTCTGGGCCACGTGGCACTCTTTCATTGGTCCTCAATGATGCCACTTGTTAACACTGTATTGGTCCCTGTCACTGCCCAATCACCCTGCTGCATGTGCTGCCACATGTCACTTTGCTGATGTCAGCATGCTGACGTCAGCAGGATGTCATGCCGAGATCATCATTGACTTTTGCCACTTGACCTGTTGACATTTTAGATGTTTGGGAAAATGGTCAGAGTGCGATAACTCTCGCATATAATGTCTGTTTGAGAAAGTAAATATATGGACGGAATCAACGCAATGAGCCGGTCAAAATGGAATTGGTTTCATTCAATTACGAGAACTTTTAGTTTTGAGCCTTTTTTATTCCTATTAGGCTCCTGGATCCTATTCTAGATCACACCTCCCCACTAAAGGACCTTTTGGTCCCCAAAAGGTTACAAAAATGGACTTTGACTGATTACATACTCATAAGGATGAAAACAAAAACACAATGTTGTACAAAAAATGATGTTATAATAGGTCATCATTTCAACATGTGTGAATACATTAATGGAAGCAAAATACAATGAAGTTGAGACATCCACTTCTGGAAAAACCAAGTGTCTGGTTTCTTTCCTTCATGGTGTTCCTCTTGCCTCTCTGGTAATCCTTCTTCCTTCATGATTACATGTGCCATCCTTTTTTCCTTCCTGGGACGAAGGTTCGGATTAAGCTTCCAACAATTAGCCTTTTGATGTCCACTCCTACTGCAATAAGTGCACTGAGTTTTTTATATCTAGACCTGTTTACCCTTCTCTTTCTTCCATTGTGGAGTTGAATATTTATGTCATGTTTACTTCCTGGTCGACATAGGTTTCCTGTTCAAATTTTGTCTCTTCCAACACTTGGCAACACAATGCTTGGGTGAATGACAATAAGTACATGGATAAAGATTCCACAAGTTCCAGATTACTTGATTATGCTTATTATAATAAAAACAAGAATTGGTAAAAACATGACCATTATACCTTCCATGCTGATCTTCACTTTTCTTTAGGGATGACTTGCATTCACTACCTCAATCCTGAAGTGATGCTCCATTACCTTTCGTGAAGTGTTCCTGCAAGGACTTAATCTGGCCATTTGAAGCATTACTTGCTTCCGAAGTTTTGGAACCTATCTTGGAGGACTCTCCAAGGTCCCCTTCACCATATACCAATCCTAAATATTGAGGCATTTCCATAACCTCAATGGGATTCACAATACCTTGAACTTTACATCCAAGGCCCTTTCCTCCTTCATAACCCATCTTGGTTAGCAATTTCAAACCTACTCCTTTCGTATGTTTTTCAAATGCACCAAAACCAACTTGATGAGAATGAGGAGAATTTGATGAATGACCTTCACTGCATACCTCAGAGTTGTTTTCTGAAACAGAGGTAGAAGGAACTTCCTACATTCCTTCTTTGTCTTTTTTGTTCTTTGAATCTTTCACTTGAGGCGATCTCTTTCATTCCAAGTAGTCTTCATACAACACTTTCACCATCTCAGCCATGGAAAACACTGAATTTCTGAACTCCTTATCATATTGAGAAATTCCTCCTATAGATTCCATTTTCTCCCTTGAGATGAGCTCTTCCCTGGTTAACATGCAAAACTCAAATTCCAAATGTCAACTAGCTCTGATACCACTTGATCCGAAAAGATCTTTTAAATGACAATGGTTGAGTTATTTAGCATGTGTTAATTAAGCGTTTAGGAAGATGAATGAAAGAGGAAGAATATATGAGAATATATCACAGCCATAAACACATATGCAGATCTGAAACAAAGAATCAACAACAACAAACCATGACACAAATGTGATAACGGAGTTCAACAATCTCGCCTACGTTTCCGCGTCTTGTCTTAATGCGCTTTTCTTATTTCTGTTCGAATATTTACAAGTACATGATGATAATGCCAAAAGGTTACAAGACTAATCTGTTCGTGTTCTACCAAATCTCATAAACCCATCAAAACTAAAGGCACCCAAATCGGATGACCGAGGCTCCCAGAAATGGCCCACAAAGGTGCTCTCCTCAACAGCTTCCCTACATAAAAATGACTTTGGCTTGGATTTCCTTCAACATAACTCTACTCTGACTCTCCTCCCATGGCCTCAATAAGGCCTATTTTATATATATAGAAAGTTGGTTATCATCCCCCAATTTCCTTCCAAGATTTGGCCTAAAAAAGGGACCAATATCCCCCAATAATGGACAAAATCCTCTATTAATAGGCCAAAATCAATTAAAAATCCAATATCATAGGGTAAAAAACCACTTTAGCATATAATGAATGGGCTAAGCCCCCAAAATGGGCGCGCCCCCCCTATTAATGGTCACATGGCAACATAAATGGCCAATATCCAGTCCAAAGGGTTGTGCGCTAGCCCCTTAGCTCGAAATATAGGTCACATGTTGTATTTGTATAGAACCGTGCCTCTGATATGCACACAACTCTTAAGGCTATAGCCCCAAGTTGTATGTGTGGTAAGTGAATAGCCCGAAACCATGGGCTACATGTGTGCTGGTGGTTAAAGGAAAAGTGCCTGCACCCTTATGCCTTGTGGTCACACATATCCAATGAACTATGGGTTGGGGCTTATCCCTAGCCCCCTTCTGCCAATACACTAAAACAATGCACTTTATTTAGAATAAAGTGGGGTTTAATTAACAATCACATGTGTTGGCGCGTTGGCCATTGGACCTCTCCCAAGACTTTCACTCAACCAATAGGTCATGGGGTCATCTCCAAATAGTTTTTCCATTCAAACTAGTGATGGGGTGCCACGTGGCGGCCCATGTCTGGGCCACGTGGCACTCTTTCATTGGTCCTCAATGATGCCACTTGTCAACATTGTATTGGTCCCTGTCACTGCCCAGTCACCCTGCTGCCTGTGCTTCCACATGTCACTTTGCTGATGTCAGCATGATGACATCAACAAGACGTCATGCTGACATCATCATTGACTTTTGCCACTTGACCTGTTGACTTTTTAGTTGTTTGGGAAAACAGTCAGAGTGCGATAACTCTCGCATACAATGTTCATTTGAGAAAGTAAATATATGGCCGAAATCAGCTCAATGAGCCGGTCGAAATGGAATTGATTTCATTCAATTATGAGAAATTTCATTTTTGAGCCCTATCAGGCTCCTGGATCCAATTCTGGTTCAATATAAGGCTCTCATCCAAGGTCTCAGGAAAGCAATAGATTTGAAAATTAAAGCAATAAAATTAGTACGCGATTCTGAAATCATAACTAAACAAGTAAGGAATTTGATACATTGTATTTCCAATTACCTAAGGAACTACCAACGTGAGGTATGGAGTTTGATTAATATTTTTGATGCTTTTAGCATCATTTATGTATCTCAAGCTTTAAATGTTGATGTTGGTTTGCTTGCTAATGTTGCTTCATGAATAATTCCTTCAACATATTTCTCTTCTAATAATTTTTTGTTGAATTGATTTTCAAGCCCTCGGTTCCAGATAATATCACTAAATGGAGGGTATTTACTGATGAAGATCAGATATTGAAATTTCTTACACAAGAAGGTACTTTCAAAGATTATGTCATTGATGAAAATCAACACGATGAGGAAATAAATGAGTTTTCTCTAGAAACTCAATCAAATACAGAAACTAGAATCCCTAAATCAATGGTAAGTTTAGAGAAGTTTTATGATTTGCAAGATAAATTTAAAAGGAAAACAAATTGTAAAGACAACAATTCCTCAATGTAGTATGAAGTAATAAATTTAAGAACTGATCAAAATCCTCAAAATATTAATTTAGGAATAAATTGTTGTCCCTCTAAACGTAATTCCTTTATCAAACTTTTCAAGGAGTACAAAGACATATTTGTATGGACTTATGATGATCTAAAAGTCTATGCTACTAAAATAATTATGTTAGCACATGATATGTACTGAAGGACATCATTAGTTTTGCTAATCATGTGATATTTTCTTCAATTAGGAGTCAGTTATTTAAAATTTCATAATTTTGGGTCATAGGGTCAAGTTGCTTAAAATTTTGAGTCATGTCTCATGTAAATAAATAAAGGTGATTGATTTGTATCTTGGGTTTAGAGTTGATCAAATACATGGTCAAATCTTGATGTCATGAAAGTGGGTGTCAACATTTGCACAAAGGGAAGGTATGGGTCATTTCCAGTAATGTAAAGGTCATCATCAAATGTTATAACCCAAACAAGTGTCCAAACGGTCTTGGAGGATCATCCAACCACCAAATGTCTTGTAAAATTTGTCAAATCAAAGGCGTTGCTAACTCTCCTAGAAGTTCGCAACACCTTCAAAAAAGAGATGTGTCAAATATTTGGTAATGATGTTTTTGAAAAAGGTATCTAATAGTTTTTTCTAGTCTTCAGTGCCATTCCATCTTCATTCATCCTTCATGGTTCGTTATTGCAAAGATTTATCACCATTTGTGGAAGATTGCTGCAAACTGATTCAGTGCTACGAACTGGCGCTACAAACTAATTTCCTATAGCATCTTTCTCTAATGTTTTCATCATAACTTTCGAATTACGATCTGGGTTCTTTTAAAATTTGGTGTGGAGAAGCACCATATTACCATTGAATTTTTGAAAAAACATTAGCCCGATCCAGTTCGTATTTTGGGAGAAAAGTCAAAATTACCATCTACAGGAAAATTCGCAGCCCATCCTGCATAGGCGCTACGAACTATAACAGTCTGACAAATTCGAGCTATGGGAGGGCTACCAACTATCAGGGAAGGTTCGAATGGTTTCCTATGAGGTAGTTGGACATGGGGGACATGTGTTCTATCACCAGATCAAACAACATGACCTGTTTCAAAAGGCATTTATCACAATAGACAAGATCCAAAATAATAGGAATTTGTTATGTTTTTGTTAGAATCTTTTGGAACAAGCTCCTAAATGGAGGAGGATCCTATGTAGCTCCTTGGTTTTGACCTCCTTAGAGTAGAGAGATATAATTCACTATATATGAAAGGGATTTTGATAATGAAAAGGTGGGATTCGTGATCCAAGAGAGGAGAGAGTTGGAGGAGCAATTTGTTTCTTTTTTGTGAGCCGGAGGGCATTCCTGTTTTAGTCATTTATGTTATTGAAGATCCATGAGAGTTGTGCTACCAAATTGTTTGAACTGCTTTGTTTTTTTTTTTACATCTTCTTGCTTGTATAAATTGCATATTCATAGGATCATAAACTTCCCTTGATTAATAGATTCTTGATTAGCATAAGATCTTCTATAACTTTCCTATTAAATCATTGTTTTATTCAAGTACCTTGCATTCACTTTTTCATAAAGGTTTACTGCTTTGTGAATTATCCACTTTTTGTTATCTTCTTTATTCCTCTACCCATCATTATTTAAATTTTTTGTCTATTATACAGCTTGATTGCCTTCACTGAACATGGTTTTTATGACTCCTTTCCCAATGGTAGCTACTGATTTGCAATTAGCTTGTTGCCCTGTTCCTTTTCCAGTCTTGTTGATCCACCTAATAAAATCAATTGAATCCTAAATAATCAAATGGGTATTGGGCTTGTATTTCAAGAAGTCTAAGGACAACTTCTAGTGCTAACATTTTTGGCACTGTTGTCGGGGATGAAGTTGAAGATCTTCCCTGGGAGAACGACACTGATTAGATCTAGATTTGGATGGTGAACTGAAGTTGGACATATTCATACTGCATATTTCACATGATGACTCCACTCCATGAAGGAAAGATCCAGTGATGACTCCACAATTTCAGAATGTCGAAGGCATTTGCTATTGTTTTGGCTTGGAGGTTTGCACCTCTTAACTTTTCTGCAGTTCCTGGTTTCCCTCATCCAGTACCTCATATGTCAGAATGGGGAGATTTTCTTCCTATATTCAGAGAAAGGAAGTAGGATAATCATGTAGAGCATCTCTTCAAATTTCATCAATGCATGGATCAACTTGATCTACATCATGATGATGTTTTGATGAAAATGTTCATGCATTCATTAGATGGTGATGCACGTCAATGTTATTTCTCACTACCTCATTCTAGCATCTCATCATTAAGGGAATTTCATTCAGCTTTTAATGAGCATTGTAAAAGGTATTTTTCAGTTGAATTTCTATTTGAGAATTGTTGTGAGGAGTATGAAAAGAATATTCAACGTACAATAGGTATTTCTTCGGATTGTAAGGCTGAAATAGATGTTTATGTTGAAGAAATAAAGGAAAAATCATATAATTCATTTCCTAGTTTTACAGTGTTGAAAGAAGATTTTGTTGACTATTCTTATGATGAAGAAATTGACAGCCATGTAGTAGATGCATTTGTCCTTGTAACAAATGTCTCTAAAAATCATTCATCTGATGAGTTAGGTGTCCCAAATGTTGACAAAAATCAGCCTATCCTTGATGGATACTATAATAATAAGGATAAGATCTTTACTAAAGAACATATATAGCTTATTAGAAACCATCCGGTATATGGTAATGAAGAAGATAAGGAGGAATTGCATCAACAGTTGAAATTCTCTTTATCACCCATTGATGAGCATAAATCTCCAAGGATCAGTGAGCTCATGTTTATTATTTTTTCACATGGACTTCCAAAAGACATCAAACAACATATGAGTAGTTATGGAGCATATGAGGACCACAATTTTGTTGAAAAATCAACCTTCACAGAGGAGCAAGATTTCCTTCTTAACCAATTGAAAGTTTTCCATGTTCTTTAGGATCCAGTGGCAATCTGGATGGATTCCTTGCTCACACAAGTCCCAATTGTTGTAACTCTGGGTATATATCTTATTTGCAGCAATGAGTGTAATATTTTCTTGGAACTTTTGCTAAAAATATTACCTTATTTTTGTATTTTCTCAAAGAGATGCCTCAAAAAAGTTATTTTCATCAGTTAGTTACTTTCATGGATGCTGTGGAAGTTTGCTTACACCTAAGTAAATTTGTTAGTTGGTTAGAGTAGGCTTATGTATATAAATAAGCTCAAACCATGAGCATGTGGTTATCAGTTTTTGATTTTCAGAAGATCAACAATAATGACTCCATATCCCAATGGATAAAGGGCACTGGAACTGCTGAGGTTCTTGGAGCCTCACAGGGAGTCCTTCATCCCCTATGGAGCCAATGTTAGCACATGATATGTACTGAAGGACATCATTAGTTTTTCTAATCATGTGATATTTCTTTCTCTTAGGAGTCATTTATTTAAAATTTCATAATTTTGTGTCATAGGGTCAAGTTGCTTAAAAGTTTGAGTCATGTCTCATGTAAATAAATAAAGGTGATTCATTTTTATCTTGGGTCTAGAGTTGATCAAATACATGGTCAAGTATTGATGTCATGAAAGTGGGTGTCATAATTTTCACAAAGGGAAAGTATGGGTCATTTATAGTAATTTAAAGGTCATCATCAAATGTTATAACCCAAACAAGTGTCCAAAGGGTCTTGGAGGATCATCCAACCACCAAATGTCTTGTCAAATTTGTCAAATCAAAGGCGCTGCTAACTTCAGTGCCATTCCATATTCATTCATCCTTCAGGGTTCATTATTGCAAATATTTATCACCATTTGTGGAAGATTTCTACAAATCGATTTAGCGCTACGAACTGGTTGATCCAAAATTGGATCTAGGGACCAAAATGGGTCTAGAAAGGCCTAAAAATAAAAGTGCTCAGAATGGCTTCAAAACAGACATGTACGTAGGAATCATATATACAAACCCAATGCAACTTGAACAGGCTCAAACGGACGTCGTATTCTCAATATATCGCAGTTTTTTCCTTTGGCCAAACAGGAAAAAAAATGATAATTATACAGTCCATACAGTTCCATGTGGAAGCTGAATGTACAGACCATACAATCGTACAACTGATGTGGCAGGGTGCATTGGCATGCTGACATGGACAGGTTGCTGACTGGGCAAGTACATGTGTACAATTCAGGGAGTGACATGTGTCACCACTACAAGGGTGACACGTGGCACATCCATACAACTGACGTGGCAAGTCCATACAGCCCGTATGACATGTGGAGATGACATGGCAGGTACAGTGGCATATGAATATGATGACACCTAGGAAGATAGTTGGATGAATGAGCGCTTGACATATGGCATGTTTGGGCGAATGGGAAGGTGCCACGTGGCCTAGTCCTGGGCTGCCACGTGGAACCCCTTTATTGGTTATTGGTTGGAAAAATTGTATGGAGCACACGAGAATTGACCCCGTGACCTATGGTTCGGGCGTACGATTTGGCAGGGCCGGTCTAGACAACCTTCCCTCACATTAGTTCTTAACTATATATGGTTTCATTTATATTTATGTTTGAATGTAATAAATGGTGGGCGGAGCAAGGGCTAGGACCTAGCCCCAGCCCCCGATGGAAACCTTGCCACACGACCATTGTAATGTGACTCTGTGTTTAAAATGTTGGCGTGATCCAATATCCAACCCTCGATCCCGTGGAGATACTATATGCCCAGTCCTATATCGATAGCGCGAAAAATAAGGGGTTAGCCCCGGTTAGTCGGGCTAGCCCGCCGACCAGGGGGAATAACCACAAGTCGAAGACCAGGGCTTATAGATGTTACTTGGCACGTGGAGGATGTATCCCGATGCCACATGGCCTTACGTGTAACCAGGAGCTGGATTCCAGGAGGGGGCCAACGCACAAGCCTTAGCGCTTGGGCCACATGGAGGGACCCAAGTGACCAAGAGCCAACGAAAAAGGGGTTGCGCCCTTGATTTTTACAAAAGTGGGTTTTATACATTGTATTATGATTTTTTTATGATTTTTTTAGCAAATTTTAGAGATTTTTGACCTATATTGGGGGATATTGGGCCCTTTTTGAGGCCAGATCTTTGGGAGAAGTTGGGAGGTTGTTACCCACTTATATCCTATATAAAACAAAGGTTTTTGAATCCCAGGGAGGAGGTTAAAAACAAGTTTATGTTGAATATTTTCCAAGCCAAATTCATTTTTATGCAGGGAAGCCATTGAGGAGAACACCTTTGCGGGCCATTCCTGGGAGCTCCGTTCATCCGATTTCAATGCCGTCAGTTTTGTTGGGTTCTAGAGATCTAGTAGAACAAGAATAGATCAGTTTGTAATCCTTTTGGCGCTGCTGTGATGTACTTTTAAATATTTGAACAGAAATAATAAAGCCTCACCCACTGAGACAACGACCCAGAGACGTATGCGAGATGTCAAACTTCGTTATCAACTTCCCTTGTTATGGTTTGTTGTTCTTCATGCTTATGTTCAGATATGTATATTGATTTATGTCTGTCATGTTTCATTTATAATTCTTCATCTTTCATCAGTTTCCTAAATGGTAATTTAACGCATGCAAAATAACTCAACCATTGTCGTTTAAAAGATCTTTTTGGATTAGTCGCGCTACAAACTAATTTCGTATAGAAAATTTATCTGATGTTTTCATCATAAATTTCGAATCATCATCTAAGATCTTTTGAAGTGATAAGTACCATATTATTGTTGACTTACTGACAAAAACTCAGCCCAACCCAGTTTGTAGTTTGGGAGAAAAGTCAAAATTACCATCTACATGAAAGTTCACAGCGCATCCTGCATAGGTGCTACAAAATCTAACAGTCTGAACAATCCGAGCTATGGAAGGGTTGCCAGTGGTCAGGGAAGGTTCGAATGGTTTCCTAGGAGGTGTTTGGACATGAGGGACATGTTTTCTATCACCATATAAAACATCATGACCCGTTTCAAAAGGAATTTATCATAATAGACAAGATCCAAAAAAATAGGAATTTGTTATGTTTTTGTTGGAATATTTTGTAAAAGACTCCTAAATGGAGGAGGATCCTATGTAGCTCCTTGGTTTAGAACACCTTAGAGTAGAGAGAGATAACTCACTATATATGAAGGGGATTTTTATAAGGAAAAGGTGGGATTCATGATCCAGGAGAAGAGAGAGCTGGAGGAGCAGTTTTGTTGCTTTTTTGTAAGCCCGAGGGCATTCATGTTTTAATCAATTATGTTATTGAAGATCCATGAGAGTTGTGCTACCAGATTGTTTGAACTGCTTTTTTTTTTTCTTTACATCTTCTTGGTTGTATAAATTGCATATTCATAAGATCAAAAATTGCCCTTGATTAATAGATTCTTGAGTAGCAGAAGATCTGCTATAACTTGCCTATTAAATCACTATTTTATTCAAGTACCTTGCATTCACTTTTTCATAAAGGTTACTACTTTGTGAATGATCCACTTTTTTTTTTATCTTCTTCATTCCTCTACCCATCATTATATATAACTTTTGTCTGTTATGCAACTTGATTGCCTTCAATGAACATTGTTTTTATGACTCCTTTCCCAATGGCGGCTACTGATCTGCAGTTAGCTTGTTTCCCTCTTCCTTTCCCAGTATTGTTGATCCACCTACTCAAACCAATTCAATCCTAAAGAATCAAATGGGTATTGGGCTTGTCTTTCAAGCAGTCTAAGGACAACTTCGTGCTAACATTTTTTGACATTGTTTCCAAGGACGAAGTTGAATATCTTCACTAGGAGAATGACATTGATTAGATCTAGCTTTGGATGGTGAACTGAAGTTGGACATATTCATACTGCATCTTTCTCTTGGCGACTCCACTCCATGAAGGAAAGATCCAGTGACGACTCCACAATTTTAGAATGTCGAAGGCATTTGCTACTTTTTTGGCTCAGAGCTTTGCATCTCTTAACTTTTCTGCAGTTCCTGGTTTCCCTCATCCAGTACCTCATATGTCAAAATGGGGAGATTTTCTTCCTATATTCAGATAAAGGAAGGAGAATAATCCTACAGAGCATCTCATCAAATTTCATCAATGCATGGATCAACTTGATCTACATCATGATGACATTTTGATGAAAATGTTCATGCATTCATTAGATGGTGATGCACGTCAATGGTATTTCTCACTACCTCATTCTAGCATCTCATCATTAAGGGAATTTCATTAAGCTTTTAATGAGCATTGTAAAAGGTATTTTTCAGCTGAATTTCTATTTGAGAATTGTTGTGAGGAGTTTGAAAAGAATATTCAACATAAAATAGGTATTTATTCATATTGTAAGGCTGACATAAATGTTTCTGTTGAAGAAATCAAGGAAAAATCATATCATTCCTTTCCTAGTTTTCCAGTGTTGAAAGCACATTTTGTTAACTATTATTATGATGAATAAATTGGCAGCCATGCAGTAGATGCATTTGTCCTTGTAACACATGTCTCTAAATACCATTCCTCTGATGAGTTAGTTGTCCCAAATGTTGACAAAAATCAGCCTATCCTTGATGAATACTCTAGTAACAAGGAGTAGATCTTTACTAAAGCACATATAGAGCTTATTAGAAGACATCCAATATATGGTAATGAAGAAGATAAGGAGGAATTGCATCAACAGTTGAAATTCTCTTTATCACCCATTGATGAGCATAAATCTCCAAGGACCAATGAGCTCATGTTTATCATTTTTGCACCTGGACTTCCAAAAGACATCAAACAACATATGGGTAGTTATGGAGCATATGAGGACCACAATTTCTTTGAAAAATCATCCTTCACAGAGGAGCAATATTTCTATCTTAACCAATTGAAAGTTTTCCATGTTCTTTAGGATCTAGTGGCAATCTGGATGGATTCCTTATTTGCACAAGTCCCAATTGTTGTAACTCTGGGTATATCTCTTATTTGCAGCAATGGGTGTAAGATTTTCTTGGAACTTTTGCTTAAAATATTACCTTAGTTTTGTCTTTTCTCAAAGAGATGCCTCCAAAAAGTTATTTTCATCAGTTAGTTACTTTCATGGCTGTTGTGGAAGTTTGCTTACACCTAAGAAAATTTGTTAGTTGGTTAGAGTAGTCTTATGTATATAAATAAGCTCAAACCATGAGCATGTGGTTTTCAGTTTTTGGTTTGCATTAGATAAACAATAATGACTTCATAGCCTAATGGATAAAGGGCACTAGAGTTGTTGAGGTTCTTGGAGCCTCACAGGCAGGTCTCCATCCCCTGTGGAGCCAATGTTAGCACATGATATGTACTGAAGGACATCATTAGTCTTGATAATCAGATCTTTTCTTCTCTTAGGAGTCAATTATTTAAAATTTCATAATTTTGGGTCATAGGGTCAAGTTGCTTAAAAAATTGAGTCATGTCTCAGGTAAATAAATCAAGGTGATTGATTTTTATCTTGGGTCTAGAGTTGATCAAATACATGGTCAAGTCTTGATGTCATGAAAGTGGGTGTCATCATTTTCACAAAGGGAAGGTATGGGTCATTTATAGTAATGTAAAGGTCATCATCAAATGTTATAACTCAAACAATTGTCCAAAGGGTCTTGGAGGATCATCCAACCACCAAATGTCTTATCAATTTTTTCAAATCAAAGGCGCTGCTAACTCTCTTAGAAGTTCGCATCATCTTCAAAAAAGAGACATATGTCAAATCTTTGGTAATGATGTTTTCGAGAAAGGTATCTAACGGTTTTTTCTAGCCTTCAGTGCCATTCCATATTCATTCATCCTTTAGGGTTTGTTATGCAAATATTTATCACCATTTGTGGAAGATTGTTGCAAACTGGTTCAACGCTACGAACTAATTTCTTGTAGTAGCTTTATCTAATGTTTTCATCATAACGTTCGAATCTCGATCTGGGTTCTTCTAAAATTTTGTATGGACAAGAACCATATTACCATTGACGTACTAACAAAAAATCAGCCCGACCCAGTTCGTAGTTTTGGAGAAAAGTAAAAGTTACCATCTACAACAAAGTTCGCAGCGCATCCTGCATAGCCGCTACAAACTCTAGCAGTCTGAAAAATTTGAGCTATGGGAGGGCTTCCAGCTATCAAGGAAGGTTCGAATGGTTTCCTAGGAGGTAGTTGGACATGAGGGACATGTGTTCTATCACCAGATCAAGCAACATGACCTGTTTCAAAAGGCATTTATCACAATAGACAATATCTAAAAAAATAGGAATTTGTTATGTTTTTATTGGAATCTTTTGTAACAGACTTCTAAATGGAGGAGGATCCTATGTAGCTCCTTGGTTTCGACCTACTTAGAGTAGAGAGAGATAATTCACTATATATGAAGGGGATTTTGACAAGGAGAAGGTGGGATTCATGATCCAAGAGAGGAGAGAGCTGGAGGAGCAGTTTTGTTGCTTTTTTGTAAGCATTCATGTTTTAATCATTTCTGTTATTGAAGATCCATGAGAGTTGTGATACCAAATTGTTTGAACTCCTTTATTTTTTTTTATTTCCTTACGTCTTCTTGTTTGTATAAATTGCAGATTCATATGATCAAAAACTTCCCTTGATTAATAGAATCTTGAGTAGCAGAAAATCTGCTATAACTTTCCTATTAAATCATTGTTTTATTCAAGTACCTGGCATTCAATTTTTCAGAAAGGTTTACTGCTTTGTGAATGATCCATTTTTTGTTATCTTTTTCATACCTCTACCCATCATTATATAAAATTTTTGTCTATTATGCAACTTGATTTCCTTCACTGAACAAGGTTTTTATGACTACTTGCCCAATGGTAGCTACTGATCTGCAGTTAGCTTGTTGCCCTCTTCTTTTCCCAGTCTTGTTGATCCACCTACTCAAACCAATTCAATCCTAAAGAATCAAATGGGTATTGGACTTGTCTTTCAAGCAGTCTAAGGACAACTTCTAGTGCTAACACATTCAACATGCCATTCCAACTAGGAAAGAGGTTAAATCTATACAACAAAAATTAAGGAAAATTCATCCAAATCATGAGCTTCAAATCAAGAAAGAATTAAACAAATTATTACAAGTCAAGATTATCTTTTTATTTAGGCATTCACAATAGGTTTCAAACTTAGTTCTAGTTAGGTAAAGGAATGGGTATATTAGAATTTGTATCAATTTTCGCAATTTAAAGAAAGCTTCTGAACAATATAATTACCATGTTCCACCTATGGAACAAATTTTGCAACATGTAGGTGGATCTAAAATGTTTTCTCTTCTAGATGGTTTTTCTGGTTATAATCAGATTTCGGTTTCCCAACTAGATCAAATAAAAACTACTTTTAGAACCAAATTGGGAACCTATGCATATAAGAAAATATCTCTTGGATTAATTAACGCAAGAGATAAATTCCAAAGAGCCATGAATATTTCATTTAGAGGATTGATAAACAAATCTATGGTTGTTTGTCTTGATGATATCGCACTCTACTCTCGGAATATAAATGAACATATTGATCATTTGAGACAAATTTTTGATCGATGCAGATGATATGAGATTTCTTTAAATCCAAAGAAAATAATTTTTGTTGTAACATAAGGTAAGATCTTAGGTTTCATTGTTTCGAAACTTGGAATTATAATAGACCTTGAAAGGACTAAAGCTATTTATTTCCCTCATAGTAAGAAAAATATATACAATCATTCTCGGGAAAAATAAATTTTGTGAGGAGGTTTGTTCCAAGTTTTGTTGAAATAGTTAAACCATTACATGATATGATTAACAATAATTATGCATTTAAGTGGGAAGATAAATAAAGGGAATCTTTTAAAATCATTAAAGAATCAATTGTTGAAGCTCCCACTTTGATGAGTCCAGATTTTGAAAAGGATATTATTCTATATACCTTTGCATATGATTGTTCTTATGTAGTTGTGTTGATTCAAAAAAATTCAGAAGGTTTTGAAGTCTCGATATCTTTCATGGGGTCATGGTTACAAGGCATGGAGTTAAAGTATCTTGGCATTGACAAATAGGCCTATGTTGTTTTCAAAGTAGTAAGACAATTTTGGCCATATCTTTTGAAGTGTCATACCAAATTCATTGTACCACATCCCGCGATTAGAAATCTATTTGTTCAGAAATAATTAGGGGATAAGAGAGAAAATTGGATGATAACACTCCAATATCGTGACCTTGAAATCAAGCAAACAAAAATTATGAGAGGACATGTTCTATGTAAGTTAGTGGTGGATTTATAAATTGCTTAGATAAGTGATCAAGAAGGTCGGGAAAATGAATAGGAGGTAAGAAATGAAGTTTTGTATATTCCAACACCTACCTTTTCATGGTATTATGATATTAAATATTATTTAACTCTTGGAACTTCTCCTCAGTTATTGGAACCTAAAAAGAAAAAAACATTAAGACTGAAATATGTTAAATAACAACTCATAGATGGAATATTATTTAGAAATAATTATGATAATGTCTTTCTAAGATGTCTTGAAAAACTTGATGCATAAAAAATATTGGTTGAACTGCATGATGGACTAGTTGGAGGACACTTTGGTGGAGATACAACTACACACAGAATTACCAGATATGGTTATTTTTGGCCCACCTTATTAAGAGATGCTTACACCTATTCTAGAAAATGTAAACTATGTCAGACATCTTTAGGAAAAGAAAATAAACTTGTTTTTTCGTTGCAACCAGCTGAGGTTGAAGGTCCATTTGAACAATGGGGCTTAGATATAATTGGGGAAATTAATCCCAATTCTGCACAGCTTCAAAAATATATTTAGACTGCAACGTATTATTTTACATGATGGACTAAAGACGTTCCTCTCAAGAAAGTCAATGAAGATCAAGTTATCTCTTTCCTTAATCAATTCATAATTTATAGGTTTGGTATTCCTAATTCCTTGGTTTTTGATAATGCATCCTATTTTTCATCTCTCAAATTAACTAAATATGCTTTTGAAAATGGGATCGAGGTGAAATATTCTACAAACTATTATCCTTTGGGAAATGAATTAACAGAGTCAACCAATAAAAATTTAATTTGAATCTTTAAAAAAAATGTTCATGAACATAAAAAAAATTGGCATAAACAACTTCATAATGCATTATGGGAAGAAAAGGTAACACCTAAAAAATCATTAGGAAATTCACCATACTTTCTTGTTTATGGAAAATAATCTATTTTACCTCTTAATGTTTTTCTTCCTTCTTTACAACTAGCTCAGTCTATTTAATAAGAAACTTTTCCTAAGATGAAAATGAGAATTGATGCATTAATGAAGTTAGAAGAAGAACGAGAAAAAATAAAAAATAAATCTCTTGAACATCAATTAATAATCAAATGATGGTTTGATAAGCATTCAATTGTTAAAAAATATTTTCTAATTGGAGATCTAGTCCTAAAATGGGACAAAGCTCATGAAGAAAAAAGAAAACTGTTAGGGACCTAACCTGCACATAGGTAGAACAATATATTCGGATGTAATAAAGGTCAATATTAATAAGGCCTTGCAATAAAGTAGAATAAGTCGAATGTAAGAAGACCTAATAGAAGCTTCCGCTTCTAGAAGGATCTTCCTCTAGATGGTTCTTTTGATAGACATATTTAGCATAAATAGGAGTCGAGGGTATGCAAACCCTATCTTGGATATTATTGTAATAGAGCTCTGCTCGACTGGAGGTTGCCCCCTCGAAGAGACCCGTGAACATTTCTCTCAGAATCAAAGTGCTCTTTCTGGTGTTATTTTGATATCATTCCCATGTTATTGTGGTGTTGTTCTAGTTATATTGTTGTTTATCTGCCATTTCTAGCATTTTATTTTTGTTCTACATACTTTTTATATCTAGAATATTACAAGTGGTATCAGAGCACTTTCCTCTGCAGAAATTGTGGGTTAATTTTTTTTTTCCAGGGTAGAGACGTATTCCAGCGTCTTTAAGCCACAAAGATTTGTCGTTACACGCATAAACCCACGGTTGAGGGATTCATACACACAAAAAATACAAGTGGTAATTAAGCGCACATTTGTTGGCCACCCTTGTAACCCTTGTTGGTACCCCTTCGAGTGGTAGCACATCAGACATCACCTGTATACGGATCGACCTAGATTACCTGAAGCCCTCTTTAGATAAACTGATTGGAGCATGACTGTTATAGTGCCACCAAGAACAACACTCGACAAGATACTCTCTAGTACCTGGGTAGTCGGGTAGTACGACTTAGGGCACGATATAGCCTCCTTAGTTGGTGCCCTAAGATATTGGGAGGAGTACTACTGTTGGACCCCGCACGTATATCAGAGTGCTATAGCACAGGAAAAACCCTTGTTTGTAGAACCCTTGAATACCTAACCCTTGGGGATGAAAATAAAAGAATTAAAATAGACAAGATTGAAAATAAAAGAATTAAAAGAGATAAGATTTATTAAGCCACAAATCGTGTTCGCCAAATCACTACACATTTCTTCCTAGTTAAGCATTTGGGCATTTCATCATCATAAAGTATATTCTTCAGACCGGAGTATAACTCACATGTGTAAAAAAAAAAAAAACAAGTCCTGGAAATTTTGCACCATTATTTGAGACCTATTCCACGCATTGACGATCTCTTCGCCTTATCACATTCATACATATAATTTTTGGGAAAAAAATTTGACCCCACCCACCCCATTTCGTGTTCCCTCGCCATCATGGCCCATACCCGTGATTCAAGACTTTGAAGCTCATTTCAATACCTTGCAATCTAATTTCACAGAGACTCAATAAGAAGTGAAACAACTCACAATGTTGCCATCAATACAACCATGCGCCCTCCATCGTCACCTCAATAGAGGAACTCAAACAAGAAATGACTACCCAACTTGAATCGTCGCTACGATGATTTGTGCCAAGCTGCATATCCCCGCAGATAACCCTTTATCAATTCACCTCCACATACCTAAGTTAAAACTTCTTCTCATTCTCATAATTTTCAGCCCCATCAATTTCAACATGATCTAAGCCTTCCATGCAAGATGTGACCAAATTTGATGGTTTCGATCCCACTGCTGGTAACCCAAATGGACCATTATTTCTCTTTATACGACATTACAGATGACTTGGCCAAACTCCAATATGGTGTTCTCCATCTAGATCAAGAACGTTGGCAATGGTGGAAATGGAGAAAAACTTCTCGTCAAGGGTATATTGCTTGGACACACTTTGTGGCAGAGCTTTATGAACGCTTTGACACTAACACCAACCATTTAGGTTGTTTGACAAAGTTGAAACAATCCAGAACAGTGGAAGACTTTATAGTTTCTTTTGAGCTCCTGGATTTTTGAATAGAGGGCATGTCTGATGCCTTTTTCTGAGAATTTTTTATTAGTGGCCTCAAAGATGAGATTCATGTCCATGTCCTCATGGCTCAGCCTCAGAGTTGGGTGGAGGATACTAAAAGAGCTAAAGAATAACAATAGGTTGTATCTTCTCAAAACCAAAAACCCTCCTTTATCCCTCGCACTAAACCAATAAATCCCACTACTCCCTCTGCTCCATCAATGATCCAAAAATTGACCAGGGATGAAATGGATGAACGCCAACTCAAAGGCCCTTGTTATAATTGTGATGAAAAATATTTTCCGGGCCACAAGTGTAAGGAATAAAATATTTTTATGGCCATCTCGGAGGATATTTCAGAAGAGGATGTTGAAACTCCCCTTGTGTCTAAGTCACCTGAAACCACTAACATAACTCCTCCCTCATACCCTCCCGAAGTAGAACCAGTCATTTCCCTAAATACTCTCACTGGATCCTCTGCTCCCCAAACCCTCAAGCTAATCAGTTACATCAAGCATAGGAAGGTCATCATTCTTGTTGATAGTGGAAGCACCCATAATTTTATTCATCGCTGCATTGCCCAAGAAACTCATTGCTATATCCATGCAGTCAATAATTTCCAAATTATGATTGCCAATGGTGGCTCCATGAAATGTGGAGGGCATTGTGAAAATGTGTGTCTCCAAATTGGTGACTACCACCTGAAATCTCATATGTTTTCTATCGACATGGGAGGTTGTGACATTGTGTTGGGCGCAGACTGGCTAAGGACTTTGGATCCCATTCTCATGGATTTTAAGGAATTATCCATGCAAGTCGACCAGGAGGGCCAACAATATAAGTTCCAAGGCATCACCGCCGGTTCACCTGAGATCATTAGTTCCCATCGCATGGAAAATATGCTCAAAAAATTTCATTCTGGCGTTATTGCCCAACTCCATGCCATACAAGCAACTGAGACAACCTCGGTGCTGCAAGACCTCCAATCCATCCTCTTTAAACATCAAGTGGCATTTTCCACTCCCCAGGGACTCCCTCCTTCCCATGGTTTTCATGATCATTCCATTCCCCTTGTACCAAGAATCCTTCCTCCCAATATTCGTCCCTATCGTCACCCCTTTTCCAAAAAAAATGAAACTGAGAAAATGGTTTAGGAACTCCTTAACGCAGGCATTATCCGCCCTAGTACGAGCCCCTACTCTTCTCTTGTGGTCATGGTCCTGAAGAAAGAATGTTCTTGGCGAATGTGTCCTGACTTCCGTGCCCTCAACAAACTCACCATTAAAGACAAATTTCACATTCCTATCATTGATGACCTCTTGGATGAATTGAGTGGCACCCAGTTCTTTACTAAACTTGATCTTCATTCTGGCTACCACCAGATACATATGAAAGATGCAAACATTCTTAAGACTGCCTTTAGAACTCATGAGGGCCACTATGAGTTTTTGGTCATGCCCTTTGGCTTGTGTAATGCCCCCTCCACCTTCCAAAGCCTCATGAATCATGTCTTCCATCCTTTTCTCCGTCATTTTGTCTTAGTTTTCTTTGATTATATCCTCATCTATAGAAAATCCTCGATAGACCATCTTGCTCATGTGGATCGAGTTCTCCATCTACTCTCTCAGCACCAACTTTTTCTGAAACAGTCTAAATGTGCTTTTGGCACCTCGAAAGTCGAGTACTTAGGTCATCTGGTTGGCAAGGACGACGTCAGGGTGGATCCTAAAAAGATTGAAGCTATGCAAGACTGGCCTCACCCAAAGACTCTCAAAATATTGCGTGGATTTTTGGGCTTAACAAGTTATTATCGCAAGTTTGTTAATAATTATGGAAAGATTGCAACACCTCTCACTGCACTCCTAAAAACAAACTCTTTCACTTGGACTCCAGCAGCTTCTCAAGCTTTTCAAACCTTGAAGATGGCCATGTGCACCAGTCTAGTCCTGGTCCTTCCTAATTTCACAAATACCTTTTTCCTGGAATGTGATGTTTCAGGGAAAGGAATCGGTGTTGTCCTTATGCAAGAGGGTCGACCTTTGGCCTTTACCAACAAGCAACTGTCTGGATGAAATATGGGAAAATCAATCTATGAAAAGGAAATGTTGTCTATTTTGCATGTCATTGATCTGTGGCGCCCTTATCAATTGGGGCAACGCTTCCAGATTAAGACAAACCATCAAAGTCTCAAGTATTTTCTGGAACAATGCATTTCCTCCCTGGAGAAACAAAAATAGGTGACTAAGCTCTTTGGATATGATTATGAGATCATTTATAAGAAAGGAAAAGACAATGTGGTTGTGGATGCACTTTCCCGAAAAACATGAAGATGAAGGATCCCTCTTTTCTCTCTCCTTCATTGTACCATATTGGCTCCAAGTCGTTCACTAAGAATGGCTACACGATCCCAAACGTTTGCATCTGATACAACAATTGCAATTCAATGCTCCAGTTTCACCATGGTACTCTTGGCTCCATGATGAGCTTCGATACAAAGGCCATTTTTATTTAAGTAAACACTCAAAACTTAAATCCACGGTACTTTATGAGCTTCATGCTACACCCACAACTGGGCACTCTAGGTTTACCAAAACCTATGACAGGGTCAAACGTTCTTTTTTCTGGGATGGTATGAAACAAGACATTCGTAATTTTGTCGCTGAATGTGATGTGTGTCAACGCAACAAGGGAAAAACAGTCAAATCTCCTGGCACACTACAAACGCTTCCGATTCCACCTGCTATTTGGAGGGATATCTCTATGGATTTTATTACAGGCTTACCCAAATCGGGAAATAAATCAATCATCATGGTGGTTGTTGATCACCTTTCCAAGTATGCTCATTTCTGTGCTCTTCAACACCCATTTATAACATCCACTGTGGCTCAAATTTTCATGGATCAGGTCTTCAAGCTTCATGGCATGCCACATTCTATTGTTTCTGATCGCGACTCAACTTTCACCAGCAATTTTTGGCAATAAATGTTCAAGCTACAAGGCACCCAATTGCATCTCAACACAACTTATCATCCCCAGACTAATGGTCAAACTGAAGTTGTCAACAAGTGTTTGCAAACATATTTGAGGTGTTTTGCCTCGGAAAAGAAAAGTTAGTGGACTCAATGGTTACCCCTAGCTGAATGGTGGTACAACACTTCATACTATACAACTACACACATGACTCCTTTTGAAGCGGTATATGGACAAAATCCACCTTCAGTTCTCTCATACTTACCTGGTGTCTCGAATGTCCATGCGGTTGACCAAATGCTTACAGTTGGAGAGGCTATTCTCTGTACCCTCAAAGAGAATTTGGTCATGTCACATAATCGCATGAAGAAACAAGCATATCAAGGTCGCTCTGAACGTCAATTTGCAGAAGGGGATCAAGTGTTTCTTCGACTGCAACCTTACAAACAAAATTCCCTCAAGGACGAGCATTGTCAGAAGATGGCACCCAAATTTTATGGTCCTTATATCATTCTCAAGTGTGTGGGACAGGTGGCTTATCAGTTAGCTTTGCCCAATCATTCTAAGCTACATCATGTTTTTCATGTTTCATGCTTAAAGAAGGTGATTGGAACTAAGTGCCAAATTCAAACCAACCTTCCCGAGTTGGACGAAGAAGGATCCATTTGGCTACAGCCACAAGAAGTTTTGGACAAGCATGAGCATCGCCTACATCAAAGAACCATCAATGAAGTGTTAGTCTAGTGGAAAGATACAACTCTAGCAGATGCCACTTGGGAACCAGCTGCCATTCTGCAGCAATTTCCACATCTCAAGCCTTGATGACAAGGTTGTTTTTAAGGGGGAGGAAATGTTAGGGACCTAATCCTCACATAGGTAGAACAATATATCTGGATGTAATAAAGGTCAATATTAATAAGGCCTTGAAATAAAGTAGAATAAGTCGAATGTAAGAAGACCTAATAGAATCTTCTGCTTCTAGAAGGATCTTCCCCTAGATGGTTCTTTTGATAGACATATTTAGTATAAATAGGAGTCAAGGGTATGAGAACCCTAGCTTGGATATTATTGTAATAGATCTCTACTCGACTAGAGGTTGCCCCCTCGAAGAGGCCCGTGAACATTTCTCTCAGAATCAAAGTGCTCTTTCTGGTGTTATTTTGATATCATTCTCGTGTTATTGTGGTGTTGTTATGGTTATATTGTTGTTTATCTGCCATTTCTAGCATTTTATTTATGTTCTGCATACTTTTTATATATGGAATATTAAAAAAACACACAAAATTTTGACATCTTTGGCTAGGACCATTTGAGATTTCTAAGAGATTTGGCCCCTCAACATATATTTTACAATCATTAGACGAGAAGACTGAAAACTTCCTCATGAATGGCCAAATTCTAAAGAAATATTTTTCTTATTCATTATTTGATGACAATTTATAAATATTGTACAATTTCTTTTGACTTATAAAATATTGCTTTGTTTGTTTTATTTTCGATTGTTACCTTTCACTTCACTCTAGTTTCACATCAGAGGGCATGTTTCTATTATAAATATGAAAGGGTGGTTTCATTTGATTTTTTATGAGAACCTTGGCTATGTAAGATAGTAAATTCTAGTTATGGAGGAAATCCTTTACTTGTTATCTAGTATAATTATAGTGTTCAATTGAAAGAAAATTCTTATCTAATATTTTTATAAGAGATTCATCCAATTCAAAATATAAAATTGACATTAGTAATAATTGGAAATGAGAGAAAAAACTCGGTCTTAGTTTGTATACACCAAACTTTTTCTAATCAAAGTAACTCTCATATCACTCCACTTTCATCACACCCATTGCAAATGCAATATCTTTAAATATATCATAAGGGTGTAAATTATGAAATGGAAGTCGAAAAGCACTATTTTAGTGCGGGAAGTACAACTATTTACCTATTGGGGTTATGGATGTTCACTGGTAGCAGGGCAATGCTTGAATCATACTAAGGTATCTTCATCAAGGCTATGTAGTATGGACACTCGTGGGTGACGAATAAATGTTGGGTTCAAGAGAGATGAGGAACAAATGTGTGCAAAATTTGGTTGGTATAAATACTTAGGCCTTTAGTTTGATTTCATAAATGATTAGAAACTTATTGTCTTATCTCAAAGTAATGAACTCCACTATTCTTTGTTAGGGACCTAACCCCTCATGTAGGTAGAATAATACATTCCGATGTAATAAAGGTCAATATTAATAAGGCCTAGCAATAAGGAAGAATAAGTCCAATGTAAGAAGACCTAATAGAAGCTTCCGCTTATAGAAGGATCTTCCTCTAGATGGTTCTTTTGATAGACATATTTAGTATAAATAGGAGTCGATGGTATGAGAACTTTTGTCTTGGATATTATTGTAATAGAGATCTGCTCTGCTGGAGGTTTCCCCCTCGAAGAGGCAAGTGAACATTTCTCTCAGTAATCAAAGTGGTCTTTCTAGTGTTATTCTGGTATCATTTTGGTATTATTGTGGTGTTGTTATGGTTATATTGTTTTTCATCTGCCATTTCTAACATTTTATTTCCATTCTGCATACTTTTATATCTGGAATATTACAAGTGGTATCACAACACTTTCCTCGGTAGAAAATTGTGGGTTAATTTTTTTCCAGGGTAGAGATGTATTCCGACGTATTTAAGCTACATAGATCTGTCGTTACGCGCATAAACCCACGATCGGGGATTCATACACGCAGGAAATACAAGTGGTACTTAAGTGCACATATGTTGGCCACCCATTGTAACCCCTGTTGGTACCTCTTCGAGTGGTAGTGCATCAGACAACACCTTTATATAGATTGGCCTAGATTTCCTAAAGCCCTCTTTAGATAAACCGATCGGCCGCCTGATTGCTATAGTGCCACCGAGAACAATACTTTTGAAGATACTCTCTAGTACCTGGGTAGTCGGGTAGTACGACTAAGGGTATGGTCTATCCTCCTTAGTTGGTGCTCTGAGATATTGGGCCGAGTACTACTATTGGATCCCGCACGTATATCAGAGAGCTATAGCACAGGGAAAACCCTTATCTGTAGAACCCTTGAATACCTAACCTTTGGGGACGGAAACAAAAAAAAAAAACAAAATAAACAAGATCTATTGCTGCGCAACTGTGTCTCCTACTTTCGAGTTGCCAAATAACTACACATTTCTTCCTGATTAAGCATTTGGGAATTTCATCACTGCAATATTCTTCATATCGGAGTATAACTCCATAGGTGTAAAAAATTCCATTGGATCCCACCCGACCCTTTTTAGATCCCTCGTCATCATGGACCATACCTGTAGCCAAGACTTGGAAGCTCGCTTCAATACCTTGCAATCTAATTTCAAAGAGACCCAACAAGAAGTGAGAAAACTCAATGCCAATATTGCCACCATCAATAAAAACATGCATTCCTCCATCGTCGCCTCAATCGAGGAACTCAAACAAGACATTACTACCCAGCTTGAATCTGTCGCTACGATGATTTGCACCAAGCTGCATATCCCTGTAGATCCTCCCTTATCTGACCCACCTTTTCATACCGAAGCTTAAACTTCCTCTCATTCCCATAATTTTCAGCCCCATCACTTTCAGCGTGACCTACGCCTTCCACATGTGGATGTGACAAAATTTGATGGCTCAGATCCCATTGGGTGGGTAACTCAAATGGAACATTTGTTATATTTGTACGACATTACAGATGAGTTGGCCAAACTCTGGTATGGTGTTCTCCATCTAGATCAAGAACGTTGGCAATGGTGGCAATGGAGAAAAATTGTTTGCCAAGGGTATGTTGCTTGGACACACTTTGTGGCAGAGTTTTATGAATGCTTTGACACTGACACCAACCATTTAGGTCGTTTGACAAAGTTGAAACAATCTGGCACAGTGGAAGAATTTATAGCTTCTTTTGAGCGATTGGCTTTTCCGAGAATGTTTTATCAATGGACTCAAGGATGATATTCGTGCCCATGTCCTCATGGCTTGGCCTCAGAGTTGGGTGGAGGCTACTAAAAGAGCTAAGGAAACATAACAGGTTGTCTCTTCTCAAAACTAGAAACCCTCCTTTATTCCTCGCACTAAACCAGTAAATCCACTCCTCCTTCTACTCAACTAAAGATCCAAAAATTGACCAGGGCCATAATGGCTGAACAAAAACTCAAAGGCCTTTGTTATAATTGTGATGACAAATAGTTTCCAGGACACAAGTGTAAGGAAAAAAATCTTTGTATGGCCATCTCGGAGGATGTTTCGGAAGAGGATGTTGAATCTCCCCTTGTGTCTATGTCACTTGAACCCACTGACATAACCCCTCCCTCCAAGGCATCACCGTCGGTTCCCCTGAGATCATTGGTTCCCATCACATGGAAAATTTGTTCAAAAAAGGTCATTCTGGTGTTATTTCCCAACTCCATACCATACAAGAAACTGAGACACCCTTTGTGCCACAGGACCTCCAATCCATCCTCTCTAAACATCAAGTGGTTTTTTCCACTCCCCAGGGACTCCCTCCTTCCCGTGGTGTTCATGATCATTCCATTCCCCTTGTCCTAGGAAGCCTTCATCCCAACATCCGTCCCTATCATCACCCCTTTTCCCAAAAAAATGAAATTGAGAAAATGGTTCAAGAACTGCTCAACACAGGTGTTATCCTCCCTAGTACGATCCCCTACTCTTCTCCTGTGGTCATGGTCCTTAAGAAAGAAGGTTCTTAGTTCATGTGTCCTTACTTCTGTGCCCTAAAAAAACTCACCATTAAAGATGAATTTCCCATTCCTGCCATTGATGACCTCTTGGACGAATTGAGTGACACCCGGTTCTTTACTAAACTTGATCTTCATTCTGGCTACCACCAGATCTGTATGAAAGAGGCATACATTCCTAAGACTTCCTTTAGAACTCATCAGGGCCACTATGAGTTTTTGGTCATGCCCTTTGGCTTATGTAATGCTCCCTCCACTTTCCAAAGCCTCATGAATAACGTCTTCCGTCCTTTTCTCTGTCATTTTTTCTTAGTTTTATTTGATGATATCCTCATCTATAGAAAAACTTGGACATACCATCTTGCTCATGTGGATCGAGTTCCCCGTCTACTCTCTCGACGCCAACTTTTCCTGAAACAATCTAAATGTGCTTTTGGTGCCTCAGAAGTCAAGTACTTAGGTCATCTTGTTGGCAAGGCTGACGTCAGGGTGGATCCTGAAAATATTAAAGCTATGCAAGACATGTTATTATCGCAAGTTTGTTAAGAATTATGGAAAGATTTTGGCACCTCTCACTGCACTCCTTAAAAAGAATTATTTCACTTGGACTCCAGCAGCTGCTCAGGATTTTCAAACCTTGAAGATGGCCATGTGCACCAATCCAATCCTGACCCTTCCTGATTTCACAAAGACCTTTGTCCTGGAATGTGATGCTTCAGGGAAAGGAATTGGCGTTATCCTTATGCAAGAGGGTCGACCTTTGACCTTTACCAGCAAACAACTATCTGAGAGAAATTTGGGCAAATCAATCTATGAAAAGGAAATGTTGGCTATTCTGCACGTTGTTGATCTTTGGCGCCCTTATCTATTGGGGCAATGCTTCCAAATTAAGACAGGTCATCAAAGCCTCAAGTATTTTCTGGAACAACGCATTTCCTCCCCAGAGAAACAAAAATGGGTGACTAAGATCTTTGGATATGATTATGAGATCATTTACAAGAAAGGCAAAGACAATGTGGTTGCGGATGCACTTTCCCGAAAATATGAAGATGAAGGGTCCCTTTTTTTCTCTCTCCTTCATTGTACCAGATTGGCTCCAAGTTGTTCACCAGGAATGGATACACGATCCCAAAAGTTTGCATCTCGTACAATAATTACAGTCCAATTCTCCAGTTTCCCCAAAGTACTCTTGGCTCCATGATGAGCTTTGATACAAAGGCCGTTTGTGTTTAAGTAAACAGTCAAAACTTAAATCCATGGTACTTTCTAAGCTTCATGCTACACCCACAGTTGGGCACTCTGGGTTTACCAAAACCTATGACATGGTCAAATGTTCTTTTTTCTAGGATGGTATGAAACATGACGTTCATAATTTTGTGGTTGAATGTGATGTGTGTCAATGCAACAAGGGAGAAACAGTCAAATCTCCTGGCACACTAAAACCACTTCCGATTCCACCTGCTATTTGGCAGGATATCTCTATGTATTTTGTTGTAGGCTTACCTAAATCGAGAAATAAATTAGTCATCATGGTGGTAGTTGATCGTCTTTCCAGGTATTCTCATTTATGTTCTCCTTCAATACCCATTTACAACATCCATTTTGGCTCAAATTTTCATGGATCAAGTCTTCAAGCTTCATGACATGCCGCATTCTATTGTTTCTGATCGCGACCCAACTTTCACCAACAAGTTTTGGAAAGAATTGTTCAAGCTAAAAGGCACCCAATTGCATCTTGTCACAACTTATCATCCCCAGACTGATGGTCAAACTGAAGTTGTCAACAAGTGTTTGGAAACATATTTTAGGCGTTTTGCCTCGGAAAAGAAAAATTGTTGGGCTCAATGGTTACCACTAGCTGAATGGTGGTACAACACTTCGTACCATACAACTACCCACATGACTCCTTTTGAAGTGATATATGGACAAAATCCACCTTCAGTTCTCTCATATTTGCCAGGTGTCTCGAAGATATAGGCGGTTGACCAAACGCTTACAGTCCGAGAGGCTATTCTCTATACCCTCAAAGAGAATTTGGTCATGGCCCATAATCACATGAAGAAACAAGAAGATCAAGGTCACTTTGAACGTCAATTTGCAGAAGGGGATCATGTGTTTATTCAACTGCAACCTTACAAGAAAAATTCCCTGAAGGTTGACCATTGTCAGAAACTGGCGCCCAAATTTTATGGTCCTTATACCATTCTCAAGAGTGTGGGACATGTGGCCTATCATTTAGATTTAACCAGTCATTCTAAGCTCCATCATGTTTTTCATGTTTCCTTCTTAAAGAAGGTGATTGGAAATAAGTGCCACACTCAAACCAACCTTCCCGAGTTGGACGGAGAAGACTCCATTTGGATACAACCAAAAGCAGTTTTGGACCAGCGCGAGAGTCGTCTGCGTCAATGAACCATCAAGGAAGTGTTAGTCCAGTGGAAAGATACAACTCCAACAGATTCCACTTGGGAACCAACTACCATTCTGCAGCAATCTCCACATCTCAAGCCTTGAGTACAAGGTTGTTTTTAAGGGGGAGGACATGTTAGGGACCTAACCCCTCACGTAGGTAGAATAATATATTTCGATGTAATAAAGGTCAATATTAATAATGCCTAGCAATAAGAAAGAATAAGTCCAATGTAATAATACCTAATAGAAGCTTCTGCTTCTAGAAGGATCTTCCTCTTTATGGTTCTTTTGATAGACATATTTAGTATAAATAGGAGTCGAGAGTATGAGAACTTTTGTCTTTGATATTATTGTAATAGAGCTCTGCTCTGTTGGAGGTTTCCCCCTCAAAGAGGCAAGTGAACATTGCTCTCAGTAATCAAAGTGATATTTCTGGTGTTATTCTGGTATCATTTTGTATTATTGTTGTGTTGTTCTGGTTAAATTGTTGTTCATCTGTCATTTCTATCATTTTATTTATGTTATGCATACTTTTATATTTGGAATATTACATTCTTTCTCTCTCAAAAATGTTATGTTAAGTAAAGAGTATTGATGATGAATATATAATCTTTTCCAAATATCAAGTATGGTATAATTTCTACTAAACTACCAAGTGAAAACCTTAAGTTAGGATTAACCTATAATAATGGACATAAAACCCTAAATTTTCAAAAACAGGGATACATGTTTCTCCCAATGTGTCGCCATTGTTGTGCTTGATACAAGAAGATTGATATAATATTATTGTCCATAATGTTAAAGAATCCTTCCAGATAGTCTGAAAAATATCCCTTTCTATTGTACATAAGAAGAAATTTTGGATTCAAATCTGCAAGATTAATAGATAGACCAATACTTAAATGATTGACTCAATAGGAAAAATGATATGCACAACCAAAGTCCAAAAATTAAAATTAAGGGTGTTGAAAGAAAATAACTCAAAAGACAAATCAACCAAGCTCACTATGCTAAGGATGTATTGAAAACCATGTTGGTTGAAAGCAATCAAATAAAATAGTGAGTGTGCAAGCAACCACTTGGGTAACTCCAAATCCAAAAATACTCTTCCAAAGAAATTGCAAGGAATTGGAGTGGCTTGAATTTCATTTGGGTAGAAATAAACACTCAAAATTTAAATTAACTGTGTATGGGATAGCAAGATCAAAATCTTAAAGAAATTCAACCAAGCGAAATCTTGAAATTAGAATTATGTAGATATAAATATGGAACCAATCTGATTACTCATTCTCACCATAAGAGGGAATGGATAGAATTGTTTATGTTAAAGGTCCCACTTGTAAGATAACAAATGCTTGAATTTTTTTTGACATAGTGAAGAATGAAGAGAAATAGTAATCTGAAAATTATCCCAACATAGAGAAAGTTTTGAGAATGAAAATAAAACAATTTTTTCCATATCAAAATTAAATTCAAAAATCCATTCAATGAAAAAAATTAGTGTGCAAGCCTTCTATTTCTTTCCACCTCTGCTTAGAAATTCATTTACTAATCAACCAACATCAATAAAAGAAAAAGAAACAAGAAACGTAATAAAAAACTAGAAAGCAAAGCTAATACTATGCAAAGAAAATACACTAGCCTATTCTACCCTTCTCCTATCCTACACTACATTGGCTGAAAATAATGAACTAAGTAAAGTCATAATTCCAATGTATCTATCCAAGTAATCCCAAGCTTGCAAACATATGTTCATGACAAAATATTAGTAACCGAACTTGGAGAAAAAGTAGAGTAAAAGTAGGAAAAATTAAAACACTAAAAACTCTATCCACCATGTTAAAGATGTTATAGTGATAATTCATGGGAAATATATCCAAGTAAGATCCATCCAACCATGCTTCAATTCTATCATAAAATCTGGGATGACTATCATAGAATTGATGGATGGAGTTTAAAGGAAAGTAGCATACCAAATGAGAACCATGCATAGAATTTGTGTAAAGTGTACTCGGTGAGAGAATATTTGTGCTAATAAACTTGTTTATCCCTGAAGATTAACCAAAATAAAGAGGGTCTGACATAACCATTGGTGTAGAGAGAAGTGCCTCATTATCTTGGGAATCCTCTCTATACTCATACTTCAAGCAACCATCAACTTGAGATAAATTAGTGAAATCAAATGATATACATGGACTAGCATCCACCATGGTCTGAGAGATATTTTCAAGATAGTGGTGGAAGCCACTAACATCAACAATCTCAACTATAGGGATACTTGAACAATAAGACTCTCTATTGATAAAAAATGAAGATGAAAAAGACTCTTTATCCTATCTATCATCCATATGCACAGTACCACCATCAAGTACTTCAAAATGGGTTAACCGTATTGAGTTTATTTGAATAGGACAATGGGTGATTCCTGCAAGTTCAAACCAATAAAGATATCATGATACAAAAAATAATAAGTAGAACAATTAAGAGAATGAAAAGCCTCTCTTGAACAAAAAACATTTTCAAAAAATGACTCTTTGAATGGTATTCCCTCCTCCTTAAACACATTAGTGGTTGATCGCGAATCAATAGGCCCACACTATGAATGGTTTCACGATCAACACATTAATCCTCAACATGGTTTTCCTCGTTCAATCAAAAAGTGGATTGTTGTGCTAAAATATGTATGTTCTGTATGTTAACTTCTTCTCCTTGAGTGAAAAGATTAGCATTTTTATTTTTCTCCTGCACAATATGAGAATATGAAATATCTTTCAAAACATGCTCATGGTTAGAAGAGAGGAGCAAATCAAAAGAATTCTTATAACCAGAAGGTTCAATAACTAATCCACCACCAATAGTAAAACATTCTTGATCTATCTCGTTTAAAATATGAGAGACTATAATAACAGAACAACTCAGATCCATAGAAATTAATTCCTAATTATCCATGGGTGAGGAAGAATTCATGTCACGAGTGTCATGAATTTCTTCATTAACAAAATTATCAGAATTCATGTTTTACTCCATAGCTTCCTCATCCATTTCTTGTGTTGGAAATGATGAGATAGAAGAATGAGAACCTGACATAACCATCAATGTGGCCCAAAGTGTCCCATTATCAAAAGAAAAACCCTCCTCTTGGTTAGCTACAAAAAAATCTAAACTTGAATTTATTACACAAGAGGTCTCTTTTTAATCACAAGGAAAGAAAGGGGGGATGGAGTGGTGGGAGGATATATATGTTTCTTCCAAAAAAGAATCATCTCTATGATCTATACCCCCCATAGTAAAGAAAAATACAGACATATGAATTCCAAATAAATCATTAGTATTTTTAACATTTTCATTTAAATCTGAATCAACATGTAAATTATCATTAAGACATGATTTAGATTCTTCATCCACTAGCTAATATGCTTCATTATTAAGAGAAACTAAAAATTGAATCAAATCATTGACAAAGGGCCTATCATCCAAAGGAAATCTATAACAAAGATGCATAAATATGATAAGAAAATCTTCAAGATATTCATCTTTGTTTTTCCTAAGCTCTGATATCTCTACACACAAATGATCATAATCATAATTCTTAAAAGCTTGCCAAAATTGACGCAAAAATTGCTCCCATGTGTGAATAAAGGAAATCAATAGAGTCTCACACCATCTCTTGACCCGACCTGCGAGAGTGAACAAAATGTAAATGATACTTTCATTAATGATATTATGAGAAACAAAAAATTTCCAAAACTGAAAAATATGTTCAGATGCAGTTGTCTCTCCCTCGCCATCAAATTTAAATTCCAACAAGAAATCCAAAATATTTCTAGGAGTTTTAAAAGGTATAGTACCAGAAAAACATCTCCATAAAGGGATAGGAAATGGATCCATTGATAAATTAAAACAATTAATAAGAATGAATCCATATTCTCAAATTATTATATGGCCCTCCCTCTAGTGCCATTTATGTTGACGGGTCCAAATGGCATGTCAAGTAGGTAATGGGGAACACTTGATGGTAGGTTCCAATTAAACCTACTCTCGTTTGGTGTAGCGTTTTTGACTAGTATGTGGGTCTAGTTTCCACTAAGAATTAAAATAATAAAAAAGGGGAAATATATTGAAATATCCCCTAAAGAGTTCTGCTTAATTCTAAACACACTCTAAAACAAAAACAAACTAATCTACATATACGTCTAACCTATCCTTTGAAGGAGAAAAACTAATAGATTAGTACAGTTTAAAATGATATTTTTGAAAATAGAAATAGTTCATGGAAGCCAAGAATATATTAAAATGAAAATATTTCAGATATCATCTCAAATAGTTGCTTAGGAGACCCGTAATATCGTATGCAAAAGTTACGACCCCAAGAAATTGATGTACTAACTTACCCCAACGGGGCCCACATGACTTTTGGTGCTTCATCTCCTAGGGTTAGGTTTTTGGATGTCTAGTGTTTTGGAATTCATGTTTATTGTAAAAAGGCCTTCAAAGCCTCATTGTACTCATCTTCTTGCGAATGAGTGTAGCCATCATATCTCTTCTCAGATATAAAGCTGCCACCATTCTAGCGAGTCTTGCACTCTGTATTTTTACAGTCTCTGTACATTTCTTTCATTAATAGAAATCATGTATTGCAATATTTCTCTGTTTCTGGCAATATTTATGTGTATTTCATTGTAATATCTTTGTTTTCATTCCGTTTCGAAAATAATCTGGATTAATGGTATTAGAGAAGGATGCTCTTGATCGTTTTTGAGTGCATGTCCATGACGAGGTCTAAGTATAGCAAGTTGGGTCTCGATCTTATCTCCCTTGAGGACAATCGCTCTCGCATGCCCAAGAAACCCTCCATGGGGGAAGACAAGAAAAACGACGGAGCATAAGATTCTATTAACATGTTGCTTGAGCAAGATCTCACGCGACAAAGGGACAAAATGATGGAGAATTTTTCCCACATCCTTCAACGCCTTCCGATAGCAACAAGAACATCTTCATCAAGCAACCACTTTGGAGGAACTTCTCCCTTCAAAGTACAAGTTAAATTTGATATTCTCGCATTTGAAGGTCATATAGATGTGGATGCCCTAGAAAAATGGTTAAATCTGCTAGAAGGTTATTTCTTTGTTCACAATTTTTTCGACAAGGAAAAGATCACCTTCACACTTCTCAAGGCTCTCCCCCATGTCAAACATTGGTGGGAAACTTACTGGGAGAAAATTTCCAGAGAGGAATATGGAAAATATGGGGCCAAACCCACTTGGGATTTTTTTGTGGATGCGGTCAAGGAACAATATTACCATGTTGATAACTATGAAGACCAGTACATGAGATGGACCACACTGTGGAAAGAGAAGGGCCAAACAGTGCCAGAGTTCACAAATACTTTCCATACTTTGCGTACCAAGCTGGATATCAAAGGCTTTGAGTGACATCTGGTTCTGAAATACCATGGGGCTCTGCATAGGTACATCCAAACCAAAATGTATTTTCTAAACATCTCATCACCGAGAGCTTCCTATCAATATGATGTCAAAATCGAGCAGAAATTTAGGCACCAGAACAAACGAGAGTTTGAGTATGCCAATCCGCAACAACCAAAGAACGATAAAGACAACCCTAACCAAAAGCCTCCTGAAAACCAATCCAAGACATAGGAAAATAAGGGTAAGGGAAATACCAAGAATGACACTTGGAAGTGGTGCAACTTCCACAAAATCTCCTGGCACAACACTGATGAATGTCACTCAAAACAATCATTGGTGGTCGAGATCAAAGACAAGGAGTCGAACCCTGATTTAGAATCCGATCTAGAAAATAATGAAAAAATACAGATCATCGACACATACCCCACTGCTACTGTCGCGACCACAAAAATTCAACCAGAAGAACCAGTAGATCTTGAAGAGGGGGAGCCCCTCTTCCGTTCACATATGTGGGTGAAGGGGACACCGTTGCATTTCATTGTTGATAGCGGAAGCCAGAAGAAACTCATCTCAGTTGAGGTCGTCAAAAAATTGGGGTTGTCGACAACACCACACCCGCAACCATACTACATCGGGTCTTCACCAGGGACAATATCTCCATGTCATCCAACATAGTTGCATGTCCCGTGAAATCCAACCCTTCAAGGATGATGTAGCATGTGATGTTTCCCCTCTTGATGTCTATGATGTTTTTTTGGGCCAATCATATATGTGGAAATGTCATGATGTTTATGAATCTCGACCCCATAGTGTCATTATTACTCTAGGGGGTCATTTCTACAGGACACCATAGGTAGTTCCGACTATTGTTCCACCAAAACAGTGCCGCAAGGTAACCTCTCATACTGCAAAATCCAACCTCTTCACAATCTGTTCAAAGGATGCACATAAGGCCACTACAACTACTGTAGCCTCAAAAACTTCTATCTAGCAGAAGCATATTGCAGAAGAGAAAGAGTATATTGTTTCTTCACCTATGATGGTTCCTACACAATGCCCCGTTAATCCCAGAGACAACAAGTTGGTGGAACAGATTCAAACCCGCCAGCAACAGGTTCGTGACATCCTTCCACGGACCAAGCAGTGCAACTTCTCCAACAAGACACACAACTCACCAATATTCAGATTCAAGAAATGATTTCCCCTCTTCCCCGGGCACTCAATGCAATGAATACCATTGCTTCCTAATGGGGGAGGATTGATCCAGGTGGATATTGGTGGCCGCCCACCTGTTCCAAATTCCAACTGGCTCATCTTGACAGTTTTGAGTTCAACACGTTTCTCTGTAATGGGGAAACTTATTTGTAATTATGGGTTCTTCACTTCTAAGGCTATCTTGAAGCCCTTCACAACATCCAGGTGGATATTGGTGGCCACCCATCTAGTCCAACTGGCCTATTTTGGCATTTTTCATCTTAGTACATCTTTTTGTACTTTCGGGGCTGTTTTGAGGCCCTTAAAAACATTTTTTGGGCTTGCCATAGTCAAAATGTTGATTAAGTCTAATTTTGATGGCATAATGTGTAGTTCTCGAAAACACCTTTCCAACGGGCTATCACACACCTAAAACGCAGATCATATGCAAAAGTTACGATCCCGATAATTTGATGTACTAACTTACCCCAACGAGGCCCACATGACTTTTGGCGCTTCATCTCCTAGGGTTAGGTTTTTGGATGTCTAGGGTTTTGGAATTCATGTTTATTGTAAAAAGGCCTTCAGAGCCTCATTGTACTCATATTCTTGCGAATGAGCGTAGTCGTCACATCTCTTCTTAGATATAAAGTTGTCACCATTCTAGCGAGTCTTGCACTCTGTATTTTTATAGTCTCTATACATTTATTTCATTAATAGAAATCATGTATTGTTGTATTTATCTGTTTATGGAAATATTTATGTGTATTTCATTGTAATATCTCTGCTTTCATTTTATTTTGAAAATAATCCGGATCACCGAAGGTGTTAGCGAATGTTTACAAATCAGTGCGTTTGTATAAGGCACAAGCACCGGTGCGTACATACACCTGCAACATCGGTGCGGTCCACTTAACTTCAAGCACCGGGGAAGTAAAATATTTAAGCACCGGGGCTTTAACAACAAAACGCATTGGGAGATTTAAAAATAATTAAGCACCGGGAATTTCTTCATAGAACGCATTAGTGCGTTATTAATAAGAAGGCACCAATGATGTATAAAATAATATGCATCGGTGCGTTACAGGGAAAATGCCCCGGTGCATTAAAAATTGAAAGCATTGGTGCTTTTCCATAACAAACAAGCCCTTATGCTTATCAATAACACAATAGCGTCGGTGCGTATCAATAACACATACGCACCAGTGCTTCGTATAATATTAATGCACCGATGGCCAAATTTTTAATATAATTTCGTGGTATTAAATTAATATTGAAACCAATGCTAATTGATTACATAAAAGCACCCGTGCGGTCAGCCTTAATATTAAACGCACCGATGATATTAATAATTAAAATACACTGAGAAACATTGACCCGTGATAATGCAATTATTGTTATTTTTTAATTCCATTAGTTATCAAAAATTTTACATATATCTTATATTTTGATTAGTGAATTTGGATATGATGTTTGGATTAATTTATTGTATCATCAGATTTTGCATCTCTTCATTATAATATTTAGTCATCCATATATTTAATCAATGATGTAACATTTCACAACGACATTGAACAACACAATAGAATAAATTAAACACATGTTATTATATGAATAAGGGGGTATTTATCATACAAAATGGGACACTAATCGGTAATCCCTTGTCTTTCAATTAGGACACTATGTCCATTACATTAATAAAAAATGTTTGATTTTCACAGACAATTATTTCAAAAAAATACAATCACAGCTTGCATTGATATCCAAATATATTGGTCATCATTCTTCACTGGAACTACTTTTAGTGCTCGACCTACTTCCATGCCTTGGGTTATTTGGATGAATGTTTGGTTTATTGTCTCGATTTTTTTTTTCTTCTTGAAGTTCCATCTACATACATAAAAATAAATTGTAATGAGTCTATCTACATTGGTGAGAATAATGAAAATTGAAATAAATAATATACATGAATGTAAATTGAAAAGTGACGTACCTCCAAAGCAAGAAGTGACTTATGAATCATACACATATGTTCAAAATCAAATATCATGCCTTGTTTCAAAAATTATGTTGTTGGCTCAGTTCCATACTTTGTTTCTTGCAAGTTTTATACCCCATAATAAATCATAGATTTAATATAAAGTATTGTTTTTGTTTCATTAATTTTAAAACGATGGAAGTAAAACAACATAGATTATACTTACAAATCAACAATTAATTTTTAAAATGCTAACATATACTCACAACCCTTAATTAACCCAATGTCAATCAATTGTTCTGATGGCTCTTCTTTGTATGTTAGCATCTGTTTGAAGACATTCAAGGATGGCTATTGTAAAACAACTTAAAATATACAAAAACAAATCTTAAGTTGTTATAAGGAAATAACAATTACTCACAAACTTTGCTATCAACCTTTTTCTTCCTTGTTGTCCAGTTTTATGTGCAAAATGAGTTCCATTTTCTTTTCTTGTCTCTAAGAGAATATTTGAAAATTAATATTTAATGTATAATTAATTATTTGTACCTAATAGGAAAATTCAATGATTACATACATTTGAAGCACGTTTTTGTTGAGATAGCTCCTCCTGCGATGCAATTATGTCCAATTATTTGACCATCTCCTTGTACACTTTTTTGGACATTCCTACTGACATATTTCAGATATTAGTTCGTTGGTCCTCTGGGATTTTCATAATTTTCCTGAAAATATAACATGACAATAAAGTATTTTTATATTGATATATGAAAACTAAATATCACAAAATTGATATATTAATAAATGAA
>SNQJ01S0000206.1:394810-406450 GCA_010110895.2 Picea sitchensis
TCGCTGGAGTAACAAGGCAAGGGTACAAATCCCTCTCTCTCCCTCACCTCCCGTTCCTGTACAACATTGTACAGGTCCACCCTTTGATGTCGCTTCTCTCTTCGCTCACATCTCTGCATGATTAAAATATGAAATACATCAATATCACTAATACATAAAACATTAAAAAAAAAACTATTGAATGGTAAATTTATCTATAAATACAAATAAATAGATTCCTTCAAAAAATAAGATAATTGCATTAATGGTGCGCCAAAAAAAAATTCATGCACCATCGGTGGTGCGCCCATAGATATTGTGAGCACCGTGACTAGTGTGTTAGTGTAAACTAACACACTAAACAAAATATGTTCTATTGTGTTATGCGGTGCGTTGGAAAAAGGTACCGCACCAGGGCGCTACACTACAACAAATACGCCCCACTGCGTTACTTTTATCATACGAACCACTTAAACCAAAAAAAAAAAAAAAAATTTAAAGTAGGTGAACAATTATTTAAAATTAGCAAAAAATGTGGTGTGTATACGTTCACTACACACACCGGTGCGTGTAACTAACATAGTCTCACCGTCACATAAACTTTAACAAATTTTTGATTATGGAACTTTATTACGGTGCGTTCCGGTTGTTACTATCGCACCGTGCACAGTGCCACCAAAAAAATTATTGGGTGCACCGCAACACAATGTTACATTTCTCGGCAGTGCGTTTGGTAAACATGAATGCCCCGATGTACACATTTACTAATGCACTACGTAAAAATATATCTGATAAGGGCAGTGCACTATGTACTTTAATGCCCTAGTGTGTTATCTGTACTTTGACGCATCGCCCCACCAGTTAAATGATTTTCTTCAGTGCGTCGTTAAATGGACGGGCCAACACATTTATGTTTACCAACGCACTGTCGAGAAATGTAACAAGGTACACGGTGCACCCTGTAAATTTACAGGTCGCATCGTAAGCAGTGCAAGCCGAGATCCTTGAACGCACATCACAATTTTTTACGCTTAAAATTTAACTCAATTTTAAATTTTAAATGGGTGAAAACTTAAGTTATGAAGAAACAAGTAGATTACCTGGAAATTTTGTTGTTGGGAAGGCATGGTTGTGATGTACTAAAAAAAACTAAATTTGCCCATCGTTTGGAAAAATTCAAAATTCACGCACCTAACAACATATGAAAGGAACACAACCAAGGAAAGCAACAATGGAAGGGTGCTTCAGATAGGCAAAGGTTGCACCAATGCTTTTGAGCTCTACAACACTGAAAATGGTTTTTACCGTCGGTAATTTTTTTTTAATAAAACCTGGTTCCAATGCACCTGATTCATAACCACACCAGGCCATACATGTTTAATGAGCGCACCGATTATATATTAAAAAAAAAAACTCCCTTAGCACGGTGCACGTGTGTTTGTGTGCGCACTGATGCATATACGACTCCATAGCGCACCACAATTTATTTTTTTGAAAAACTACAATAGTGTGAAAAAAAAATTTAAGCATGACACAGTGTGGTATAATAATAGACGCCCCAATGCACTTGAGTTTATAGAGCGCACCGCTTAAATTCATAAATTAAACCTAACACGATGCTCCATATTGGAGCACTGGTGCGCATGGTACAATGGAGGGCACCGCGGTATATTTTTTTTGACACAATCCTACATTGTTGCGTAAATGTTTTTTTATTTAACCATATGATGGTGTGCTCTACTAATAGCATATCGGTGCTTCCAGTGTTACATTGCGCACCATATATTTTTAAAAGAATGCTATTACAATGCATCATTATTTCCCGGTGCATCCTTATTTCCGTAGCACACCGGATAATACTGTTCTTTATTTGAAATAACCCTACTATGGTGCACTATTTTTGAGGGCACCGATGCACCTATTGTCGAAAATGCACCAGTGTGTTATGTACTTATAAAAGAACCGGTGTAAAAACATCTTCTAAAACCTCTGGTTGCTCACCTTCGCTAGTATCATCCGCTATAAACGGACTTTTGGGATATTTTTATAGGGGCATCCACAAAAACCTCCACTAGAGGGTATTTTCCTTGTAGTGACTAAGAGTATCAGTAGTCTACAAAATGGGAAAAATTCCCTCTCACTTACAATGAGTTCTCTTTTAAAGAATGAGAGAAACCCTTCACTTCTCGTAATTGTTCCTTTTCCCTTGTGGTTACAAATTTTCATTTCAATTATTTTTCTCTTCTGTTTCAATTTTCAATTCCCCCATACATTTGCTAATGAAAATACAAATTTCGAGAAGACTTCTGAGTGATCAATCTCTCTCTATCGATTGTTCATGCGTTATAATTCCCTACACTTGACCAGCCTAAGAGAGTTTAGGAGAGGCAAGAGTCCAAGAAGGTAAGCCCAATGGTCAAGGTTCCTGAATGGGATGAAGGTTATAGATGATTAATTAGGGATCCAACCATATAATACAATACAATAAAATTTAGGTCTCATAATAGAATAAAAAAAATAAAGGATAAAGTATATGATGATAAGAGAGAAAATCCTGTTGGGGTTATGGAAAGACAAAGATCAATTCTGAAAGTAGGAGTCAATAAGGATCAAGATCTGAATTAGAGAGAAGCCCAACTAATAGGAACAATATCAAGGGATTCCCACATGCATGACAAGATTGAATTGATCGAGAAGAGAAATATGGGGTTTCTCAAAGTATCCTTGAGCTTTCCATCCTTTCTTTTTATTAATCGTAATCCCTGCTCTTGAGTTCCCTTTGTGTTCCGTGACTGACTATATATGATCTTTTGTTTAGGCATGATTTTATTGAAAACTTGAAAGATCAAAATAATCTAGTATGAAATTGACTTGGCGCCTTCTTCTTGCAACCACAACAAGAATAAAATTCGTTAAACAAGGAAGAGGATATTTTCTAGTATATCAAAAACATTACATTCTTTGACTTTGACTTCAACAAACTTATGAATAAGCACTCACTTTGTTTGCAAAATGAAGAAATGAAGAGGAGAGGTTTCTCAAAGACAATCATCCATGATATGGGATATTGTAGATAAATGTCATGATAGTTGCATGCATATAATATCAAACTCATAGAAAGGATTAGCAACCTTGTGATTCAAGATAAGAGTTTGAAACTGAAGAATATGATCAATATACGAGAGTATAAAGATGAATACATTAGGTGCAACATGCAAGAAAGAGGATGCAAAATGAAAACATGTTATCTTCATCTAAGTTATCCATTCAAAAGTCTCCAAGAGAAAACTCATTCAAGGAATACAATAGAACATCAATCCCCGCAACCATATAAGATCATCAAATAATTCTAAATATGCACAAGGTCCTAAAGATAACTTGTTGATTTCATCATACAAATGTCAACGAAGCATCATAAAACAAGAAGCATTATGAATACATTTGAAATCATAAGATCACAAGGATTAAGAAACCTTCATAAATACATTCATCAATAAAGATCAATCCCCAACTCCCTCAAAGTAGATAAAGAATAAACACTAGGCTCATAGTAGTGGAGAAATAGGCATTAGTTTTCAAATTTAGTAGGGGGGGGCTTTCCTTTCGCTTGTAACAACAAAAGTAAAGTGAGGTTGTTGTAGCCACAACATGTGGTTAATGATAAGGTTATGCCAAATAACTCAATTATTTGATGTAATTACATTGGCTCGAGCCTTATCACTACGTTTATAAAATGAGGTTGCAAACAAACATTCGGTGGTCAAGTGCCCAATTTAGGAGTGTTCCCACTCTATTTCAAATTCTAAATTGTTTTTTCTTCCATTAATGATTATGATGACCACTAGTTAATGCACATTAAAGTGAATTTATCATATGATGTGATATGAATTAAACCCAAAAAACAATGTATGCTATACACATGTGACATGCTTAATTTCTATTTTCTTATTTTGCGCATTGCTCTGAGATTTCTGTAAGAAAATTGTGTAAATTCCAGGAGTAAAAGTTCAATTTTCTTCAGAAAAATTTTCTTGGTTAGTTTTAACTTTCAAGTCATTTTGTTTTCAAAATTTGAATTAAGTTTTTATATGATTATTTCATGAACCCAAAAGATTATTTTTATGAAATTTATAATCATTTCATGATTCCTTTTACTTAGGAATCCATGAACGCCATCAAAGAAATAGGAGATTGATTCATAGATGAGGAATTTTCCTACATCAAAATTTATGGATGTGAAAGAGCACCCCACATTTTGCCAATATATGTTCTAGATAGGTCGGTGCTCAAAGAGATAACATATCAGACTATTGTTGTCGGTATTGCTTCTTCCTTATCTAGAAGTCAGAAAAAACAATGTTCGTCCTTTCCTATTCCACTGGGAATTTATTCTCTATTAAATTCCAAACATGCCTTGAAATACGTAGAACAACTTGAAGGGATTTGGTTAGCTCATGGAAATTTCAAAATACATGACCCAATAGGTCTCGTCAAAAAACATTGTAGCATGGTGAAAAATGTTAAAGCCTATATTCATGAAGATGTTCCATTTGACATTGTTTTCCAAAGAACTAAGGATTATAAAGAAGTAGCCCAAAGAATTCAAGATTTGAAGAATAGTTCCAAGATCCAGGAATTCTTAGATTGACAGTTCAACAGAAAGAAAGATTTTCAAAAATAAAAGAACAAAAATCAAGGCAATATGTAGGGAAGTGTTGATCCAGAGGATAATGTAAAATCGAAGTTAGATTTAGAATAGAGCAAACATAATTCAACCAGTGGTATGCAGATTGGTTTTAAACGAAACCAAAGAAAATATGAATAAGGTAAAGATGATCAGGGTAAAGGTAACATGATACACATGAAAACATTCAGGGAAATGTAACAACAAAAAATCCTAAAAAGTCAGTTGAAGGAATTAAAGGAGACAATACTACCCAAAGCACTGAACATACTTTTTCAACTATCATTAAAACTATCACAACTATTGATACTACCCCAATTACCTCCATCATTGGAAGATTAATTTCTATAACACTTGATTTAGACAATTTTCAACCATTTCAAGAAACTTTTTTTCCCTTAAACACTTATACTTTCAACAATACAACAAAGAACATTGTAAGGAGAAGAACTAAAAAGAGAAAAGCATAGGAGGAGACCTCACAAGAATTAGTTCAGATATGGAACACGACACACTTAAATGAGGAAGAATTTGTAGAAGAGGTTGTTGATGTGTTGGGGGCCTTTGCTAATGTAAATAAATGGTATGTTAGCAAACTCACTTCTCAATTAAGAAAATAAAAGAAGCAAGTGGCACAATTGAAATCTCAGGAATCTATCTTGGTCAAAGAACATCAGTGCTAGGCTAATCAGTGAATGGAAGAAAATAAACTATATGTTGCTACAATTGATGAACTTAGAATAGAGGCAAATGTTATCAAAACAGAACATGCTAAGCAATTAGTTGTTCTTCAAGAAGAAGAATAAAAGGAATGTCCAGAAAGCATGAAGAGAAAATCAATGCTATGGTGGCCCAGATCAATGAATTAAAAGTAAAACAGGAAAAAACAAAAAAATATCAAAACATAAGCCATTGGTATAAGTGACAAACTTCCTATCCTTCAAGAATTATTTTATGTTAAATTAAATGAAATCAAATTACAATATGAACAGTTGTAGAAATTTATTGAAGAATCTAAAGTGCAAGCCAGGGATGATTTTAAGGATGGAAATTTATATTAAAATGTAGAAACCCATGCTAATCTTACTAGTCCTTAATATGCAAAATGTAAAATGTTTGGCAAAAGTTCTGTAAAGATATTCAAATTTCTAAGGATTTTATATACTTTCTATAAAATTTTGACGATTTTTAAGGTAAAATAATTTTATTCTATGGAATTTGGATGAATCGTTTTTAGAAAAAATGGAAATTGACGAATCATTTTTTGGGAAAAAACATGGAAAACTAGCCCATTTGCGAAATTTAGCCCCTAAAATCATCTATGGTGCAAGCTTAGAAACAGAAAGTTTCTCAAAAGTATTTTGAAAAAGTAAAAACACGGGAAGAAAAGGATGTCAATGTGCTTAAAGGTTTTTCTAAAATGAATGATGAAGAGAAAATCCAAATGCAAACTTCACTAGATGCCTGGTACAACAATTGTGATTTCTCACGAGACTTGATTAAAGAAACCATTAAGAATTGTTCAAATCTCTGGGATTTATCTTTGGATATTATTGAAGACCACGACATGCCTCATGTTCAATTTCTTGGTCAAGTAGTGCCATTGTCCAATTTTCTTATATATGTCAAACAACAAAAAAACTCTCGTGCAGATGGTATCATGCAACTCAAATTCTATAATGTGGAAGCAATCAAAGAATTCCTCTCTAAACCGACAAAGTGCTAAATATCGATCGACTCTTTTATCTCAAAGTTGAAGACAAATCATAAAGAGATTTCCAAGAAACTTTACCGATGCAAGTTAAATGAGGATATTCCTCATCCACCTCTAATTTCACCAATGCTATAAACGTTTATTGTATGACAATCCTTTATCAGAGAGAGAGAGAGAGAGAGAGAGAGAGAGAGAGAGAGAGAGAGTAAAATCAACAGAGTCTACAACTAGCGAAGGAAATATTTCTTCTTGAAATATAGATTGTTAAACTAAGTTGTCACTGTGAGAATCAGTTGAAAGAAAAGAGGAAATTGCCCTAAATTTTAGAATATGAATGTTATTTAGTGTAATTTGATATGAGAAGTTAGGGGTTGAAAATTTGAGACTCAAACTTGTTACTTTTATCAGTTTGAATTTAATATTGAAGACCTAGTCTTTTGTCAAATTTTATTTGAGTAAAGTGATGATTGTATGATTGCACTTTTGTTAATATTGCAATTTTATCTCTTAAGGTTTATGTGAAATTTTTCCATAATTCCATTTATTTGTCAATTGATTGCATATTAGATATGAGAATGCATTATTGTTATCTAGATTACTTTTTATATTTCTAACAATTGATGTATAAATTTACAGTTAAATAAGCTTTATAAAATTTTCCAATAGTTCATCATTTCGTCTCTGATATTTACATAAAAGTTTAATTGGTAGTCAAAAGAAAAAATATTCATGTTGTGATGAATGGATTATTCTTTCATTACATTGTGGATGGTTGTATGGCATTCTGAAATATGATTTTTGAAACTGTTTTTCATTTATTTCAGTTCAAATATATAAGCTTTTATTTTATTACGATTGGATGTGGATATAGTTGTTGTGATCTTCTTTAAGTTAGATTAGTTATTTATGATTCATGATTTCTAAGAATAACTAATTTTTTCTTTTCTTGGAAATAATCATTTAGATTTGCATCTTTAAATTTAAGTATTGCTCTCAACTAAGATAGGATATGTTAATTAATTTTTCATTTTTGTAATTTAGATTAAAATATATTTCATTACATATCTTAAATGAATAAGTCTCCTATCAAGGTGAAACTCTCTTTAGTAGCAAACAAAGCCCACATATTGGTTGGAAGATACCATCTCAAACGAGAAGAAGCCTATTTGGGGTTTGTGATTATGAGAAGAAATCTGCCCTATAGTGACATAGTAGAGGCTTTCACTAGAGGAATTTATTTAGCAAAGAAAATTTGCCAAAAACATGTTTTCAATTTTCCCTTTGTCTTATGATACCCCTGTAGGTTTTCATCCTTTCTTTATTTTAGGATTTTGCATGGTTCTTTGTGCATTATTTTTATTTTTTAAGTGATGATGGAAGGTGTTACTCTAGATTGATGGAAAAGATGCCTTCAATCACATTCAAAAATATGTTCCACGCATTGCAATTCCACGTGCCCGACAACCCAATTCCACATATGTTCCACGCTTTGTGTTTAACATCCTAATCTTTGCGATTTGGTTCTTAGTCATGCTATTACTCATGTGTCTTTGTGAGAGATGCATGAATCCTGTTGGCTTTAAAAGAAACATTTAGTATGGAATCTCTTCTACTATCTAAAACTCAAAATCCACTCAAAGTACAAACCTGCTACAGAGCACTACTTACATTTTCTCGACCTCAAATATCAAGAAACATCACTCTTTCCATCTTTTCTCACATGCCTTTGGACAAGCTCGAACTTATATCTTTATATCTCTTCTCTCCTCATCTTTCCCCATCACTTTCTCAAGTTAAGTCTCATTGTACTTACTTTCCTCTTTTTGTAATCACTTTAAATGTTCCCTTTCTCTTTTTGTGCGTCTTCTTTTCCAAAATCTCATTGATTACGTTTTGCCACTTGTAGACATTCATATTACATGACATTACATTAAATTATTCCATACATTCATCTTAATGTTATTCATAGTCTATTGTACATTCTCTTTTTTTGTGTCTTCTTTTCCAAAATCTCATTGATTGCCTTTTGCCACTTGTAGACATTCACATTACATTAAATTATTCCATACATTCATCTTAATGTTATTCATAGTCTATTGTACATTAGATTGATGAAAATTGAGAATTGAGTTTGTTTTCCAAACTATATATATCATTTTTATTGTAGCCATGTTCATCATAATCTCATAATCGATTAAACACTATATATATTTGCAAATTGAACTTCTCATAATTATGAATTTTCATGATAAGTCTAAATTAAAAGAACTAATCAATTAGAAATTCAAAATTGGTCGAGACCATAAATGTTGCTGTCTCTTTCAAACATAGATTTTGATGTAACGATATTTACGATATTTCTCATCTCAAAAGAAGCATGCGGACACAGATTTTGATGTAACGATTTTGATGCCCGGTGCATCCCTCGCAAAATATGCCCCAAACACTATGATCATTACCACCACCATAAACCACCTCCATCACCAACCCCGACCCAGAGGAATTATTTTTGCTGCTTTATTTTAATTTGCCGAGAAATATTACTGCCGTGTGAATTTAGAGCAGTGATGGAACTCAGATTTTCTTTCAGTATCGATATCCTCTCACCCTAATTTTTAAGAAATATTAAATTCGTGTGAATTTAGAGGCGCCCGACAGCCCAATTCCGGTGGCCCGAAAATTTAAATTCTGATTGTTAAATATTCGCCTGTAAAATTTGTTACAGGTTTCCATGGCATATTCACCTGTAAAATTTGTTACAAGCTTCCATGGCCTTCCATACTCGCCTATAAAATTTGTTACAGGCTTTCACGGCCTTCACAGTAAATTTAAATACTTGCATGTAAAATTTGTTACAGGCTTCCATAGCTTTGCATCCCGCGCCATGGTGTCTGTGCCCACTTGCAACCCGCGAGCTGTCCAGCTGCCAAACCACTCCAGAATGCCTGGTGTCCCCAAAAACTCTGTAGAACTCCTGTCCCAGAGATCTTTCTGTCCTCGTAGAACCGCGGGCTTCTCAGCACTCTGTGCGACTTTATCCAAAGCATCTCTCCTCGTAGAACCGCGGGATTCTCAACACTCTGTGCAACTTTATCCAAAGCATCTCATCCATGAGTCAATCTATTCGAATTGCTCTGAGACTAGGCCTGACCTTCAATTTTATCTGAACTATGAATTATTTATTAGTTTGATTTGTGCCCAGTTAGTTTATATTTGTAGAATTTTAGGTGAGAAAACTGGTCAGTCGAATCCCATTTCGCTAGGGATACTGTCATATAAAATTGGACTACCCAGACAGGCAGAGAAAGTTTGGTGGAATCCCCAGTCACTCTTTCTTCTCTTGTAAATTCACGAACCATATTGACAAGCAATTGGTCTGGTTGAAGTTGCTACCGAATCAGACCCATTCGAACTTGAAAAATACGGTGATATACTCGGTAGCCATCTCCTCGTCAGGATCGATCTTCAATGATCAAATAGAATGGAATACTTACGCTTATATTTTTTTATATACGTAATTATCCCCGATGACGACTCTTCCTCCTTCTTCTACAGGGGCTTCTTTCTTGTTGAGCCTTTCCACGCGGACTCTTTTGTAAAGCGATAAGCAAGAGCCTTTCCACGCGAGACTCCCGGATAACTATGGTCGACTGTCTCCCAGAGGAGAATAACCGAATCCCATTTCGCTATGGATACTGCCATAATCACAGCCATATAAAATTGGACTACCAAGCAGGCAGAGAGAGTTTGGTGGAATCCCTAGTCACTCTTTCTTCTCTTGTAAATTCACGAACCATATTGACAATCAATTGGTCTGGTTGAAGTTGTTACCGAACCAGACCAATTCGAACCTGAACCTCAAAGAGGAGAATAACCAATAGAACGTTTGTGGCACAAATTCGAAGCTGTTACCGAACCAGACCAATTCGAACCCGAACCTCAAAGAGGAGAGTAACCAATAAAACGTTTGTGGCACAAATTCAAGTAAGTTCCCAAGTTCTATTTTCACCTTCAATGGGTCTTTTTTAAATCTTCTTTGACAACAACAATTTGAAATCTTCTTTTATGTTTTTAACTTCTTCAGAATAACCAACAGAACGTTTGTGGCACAAATTCAAGTAAGTTCTCAAGTTCTATTTTCACTTTCAATGGGTTTTTTGTAAATCTTCTTTGACAACAACAATTTGAAATCTTCTTTGATGTTTTTGATGTTTTTAACTTCTTCCTGCCAAAACCGAAGTGTAAGAAACCAATGCCAAGACCACATACAACTGGAGTTTCTGAATATGATTGAACTTTCGATTGAAATTTGTGTGTGAGAGCCAAGCAATTTTGTGTGTAACTGAGCAATCCTTGGGAGATTTTGTGTGTTGTTGAGCAACATATCCCGATCTGCTACTGTTTGATTCGCTGCATTCTGCACCATCGCCATAATCCCAAGTCTGTTTAAAGTTTTCAGAGTGAACGCGATCAGAATTAGAGATACGGATGCTTGTTGTCCACCAGAAACACCATTTCCTTGACATCTGGATGAAGGCTACGGACACGAATTCATCTAACTTGCCATTGTCAACCCTTAACAAAAACCCTTGTTGTTTGCTGCGTTAACATTTGTCACCTACATAAAATCCCTTTGACAACGCATTTTATATTCCCTGTATCAAAGAAAGGAAACTGCTCAACAGTTACAACACCCAATTTCTTCAATCCAACTACAAATGCTCTTGCCAGAAAATCTTCACCGAAAGCCAAGTATACGGTTCTTTCAACAGGTATATGAAGGTCCTGCAACATAAAAGTATAAAGGGCCTGCAACATAAAAGATGGAGCTCGTGATACTTGTGGATGTTGCGCTCAAACATTTGTTTGCTAGCGATGTAGAAACCTTCGTCATGCAGGAATACTTGATTATCTTCCATTTTGGCATCGTGGACTTTTCTCATAGCCTTTGGTGTTTTTTTTTAAATGTTGTTTTGGCCTCGGATATATGTCCCACATTGGTAAAGAAACAGTATTATAATTTGTTTATATTGACCGTTGTGCTGAAAGACAGTATTCTAATTTGTTTATATTGACCATTGTGTTCAAAGCCATTTGTTGTTGTTTACATAGCCATTTGACGCGTTGTGACTATGTTCTCGTGACTTAGAATGGATTGGGCTTAATGGCCATCTATTTTTATTATAGCCATTTGACGCGTTGTGACTATGTTCTCGTGACTTAGAATGGATTGGGCTTAATGCCCATCTATTTTTATTAATGC
>SNQJ01S0000207.1:0-10096 GCA_010110895.2 Picea sitchensis
GTTATCTGCCTTATGATAAATGCCTTGTTTTCGCTTCTTTATTCAATTTGATGGTAGCATTCTAGTTTAAGATGGTTGCTATGGTTATCAAGATTTACGACTTAGTTTTAGTTTTCTCGTTGTTGATTTAGATGCTATTACATTGCATAATGGTTGGATGCTAACAATAATCCTGCACCATTAAGTTGCAGAGTTGAATGTGTCATTTGTGAAAAAAGGTGGTTTTATAATTCTTGTTATGATTAGATTGGTTCTAACAACACTTACCTTCATCTTTTAAATAATATAAATTTCCATGGCTAAATTAATATAGGTTTATTACAAGGATTTTTATTGTTATTGGATAACATATAAAATGTAATGTCCTTTTAAACTAAGTACAATAAGCTATTATGATATTAGTAAATGGGGATATTGCAATTAATTAAATTTACTTTATTTTTAAGGTTTGGTTGGTAACTCGTCGGCTAATGGAAATTAAATGGAGTAATTGATTTGTAATTAATGCCAATTTGACTCGTAGATAATTCCCTTGTCTTAAATAATGGTGGGTTGTTGACGAAGTCTTTTCTAAGTTGCGCCTTCCATATAGGATGTGGTTGTTCATTTAATTATTGTTGTACTTGGATGTAAACATTTAATTGCTTGGTCTGCTTGTGTCGGGCAGGATGTAGACACCTCCTTGTTCCTCAGAAAAGTCGCCAGCCCTGAGACCTTAAATGGTCAATATCGATGGGAACCTGGGCTTGAGCATTGGTTATGTGTCCTGGAGGTCCTAACCATTGTAGGGTAGGACGGGAAAGTAGCCATTCTTCTTCTTGTCAGGTCATCATGTTGAGGTTGCGAGAGTTGCTTGCATAGTTTTCGTCGTCATGTTGCGTTGTTGAGTATAATGCCATGCTTACCTTCCTACACGCACACAAAAAAAAAAAAAACAAAAAAAAAATTGCACTTGTTAGGAGAGGCTTGATGTTGTGAAGAACGAGAGGTTTGTTACATATGGTATCAGAGTGAGGTTCAACCTGCGACTTGGGATTGCTACGGCTTTCATTGATATGATTGATTATACTTTTGTTGATTGAGTTGACTTGTGTGCGTGCAGGTAATCATGGTTAGAGGACGTCACGAAGGTAGATGAAGGGGTGCTAGGGGAGGGGACGTGACGCCTCCAGTAGCATCCACGCCTGAGGGGTCTAACCCCCAGGGGGACGAGCAGGTTCTCAGATAGGAGCAGATAGCAATTGGTGATGTAGTCGGAATGATGATATCCTTTCAGCGCAAATCCGAGGCATTGATCAACTGATTGGACAAAGATGAGGCTAGGGCGCCAGTACCCGCTGAGGTTCCACTACGCGCTCCAGTCGTTACTGGTAGCATTCACCGTGAACTGGAGAAGGTCAAATTTCCCGAGTTCTTTGGTTCGCTGGACGACACAGCTACTGAGGCATGGTTGGAGAACATGGTGATGTGCTTCACACTTCAGAATTATACCTCCAACATGAAGGTCCGCATGGTAGTCTTTCAACTGAAGGGGAGTTCTCTTCTATGGTGGAAGACGCTCCTACCGTAGCTGAACATGGTCGTTGAAGACGTGTCATGGGAACTGTTCGAGGAACGGTTCTGAGAGAGGTACCTTTCAGAGGAATTCATTGAGTGTCAGCTTAATTAGTTCAAGGCCTTACGACAGGGAGGTCATACAGTGCCCGAGTACGAGGCCCGTTTTATGGAGCTTCTCTGGTATGCTCCTCACCTTAACACTGAGAAACTTAAGGTCAATAGGTTCATGTTCGGCCTGCGTGCGAAGGTTAGGATTTTGATGCCTCAAACCTTGCATGATGTCATCGAGAATGCCCTCATAGCAGAGGAGGATCTTATCAATGGGGGTCAGACCTGGACTCCAACGAGACCAGCATGACATGTTTCATCTGGAGCACAGCAGCATCAGACATCAGCCAGACATACGCTGGGATATCATGGCTTTTAGAGGGGATCCACTTTCACTACACCTCGACGACCGACGCCTCAGCAGCGGACACCTTATCGGGGACCATAGCATCAACAATAGTGTCAACCGCCGCAACAATAGTTTAGGCCTATTCAGTAGAACAGAATAGGGTTCCAGGCCGGTGAGCCGTCATATTCTACTTCGAGTACCAGGACTACTGGGCCGAAGAAGGGGTGTTGGATGTGTGGAGAGCCACACTACCAGCGTAACTTCCCTGTGGAGAGGACCAGAGCATCCAAATCAGTCGGACCCACTACCATGGGAGATATGGGCAAGGCCCATTGGATTCATGTAGTGGTGAATAACCGCCAATCAGGGCACCAGTCGACTGTGCTTGAGATGACAGGTACCATTGCTGACCAAAACCTTAGTATTTTGATAGATCCTGGTGCTACCAAGAGTTTCATTTCTGGTGCAGTGCTAAAAAGGATTAAGGTAAAGGCAGTCGAACAGGATGAGTTTAGCTTCGTAGAGATGGCTTTGGGAGCTAAACAGAAGGTTGGAGGAAAGATTATGGGCTGTGTCCTTAACTTGGGAGAGTTTGTCACAAGGGCCAACCTGTACGTCACGATATGAGGATCTTATGACGTTGTGATTGGTATGGACTGGTTGGAATCGCATGAGGTGATACTCAACTGTAAGACAAAACGGTTGAGTTTGGTCGATGACGAGGGACAGAGAGGTGTGATTGTAGAACGGAACCAAGGAGTTTCCCTGACGTTCATCTCTTCCTTGCAACTTCAGAAGAGCATGCGCAAGGGGTGCAAGCTTTATGTGATCCTTGCGTTAAACAAGAAGGGAGTCGTGGAAGGTTTAGAACACCTTCCGGTGGTGAGAGAGTTTGCAGACATGTTTCCGGAGGAGTTATCTGGGATGCCGCCGGAAAGGGAATTGGAGTTTACCATAGACCTAAAATCGGGGACTGAACCGATAGCAAGAACGCCTTATCAGATGTCGACCCCGGAGTTACAAGAGTTGAAAATGAAACTGAAGGAGTTACTGGACCTAGGACTGATACATCCTAGTGTGTCACCGTGGGGTGCACCTGTAATTTTAATATGAAAGAAGGATGGATTGTGGAGGCTCTGCATTGACTATCGTCAATTGAACAAGGCCATGATCAAGAATCAATATCCTTTGCCGAGAATTGATAATCTGTTCGATCAAATGAAGGGTGCGACGGTGTTCTCCAAGATTGATTTGCGATCGGGGTATCACCAGTTAAGGATCAAGGAGGATGACGTCCCTAAGATTGCCTTTAAGATGAGGTTTGGACATTATGAGTTTATTGTTTTACCGTTTGGATTTACAAATGCCCCAGGGGTATTTATGAGTTTGATGAACGAGGTGTTCCACGAGTACTTGGACAAGTTCGTCTAAGTATTCATTGACGATATTTTGATCTACTTTTGGACGACAAAGGAGCATGATGAGTAGTTGCACTTGGTACTACAGTGTCCGTGAGAGAACAAACTGTATGGGAAGTTGTCCAAATGATATTTTTATTAATCAAAGATTCACTACTTAGGGCATGTCATCTTCGACGAAGGCATCACTATGGATCCAACCAAGGTCAAGGCTATTATGGAATGGCCTATGCCTACGAATATCCCGGAAGTGCGTAGCTTCATGGGTTTAGCAGGATACTATTGACGGTTCGTCGAGGGATTTTCGAAGATAGGAAATCCGATCACGGAGTTGCAAAAGAAGAAAAAGAAGTTTGTTTGGACCAAGAAATGCACGGAAGCATTTCGGAGGATCAAGGAATTGTTGACAACCGCACTGATACTAAAAGTCTCTGACATGGACATGGACTTCTTGGTATGCACTAACGCATCCAAGGAGGGCTTAGGAGGGGTCTTGATGCAAGACAAATGAGTAATCGCTTACATTTCGAGGAAACTAAGAAGGGATGAGGAGAACTACGTGATGCATGATTTGGAGTTGTTAGCCATCGTATATTCCTTGAAGGTTTGGAGACACTACCTTGTTGGATGAAAATTTGAACTAAAGACTGACCATTGTGGACTACAACACATATTTACGCAAAGTGAACTGAACGCGCGACAATGGCATTGGTCGGAATTTCTTAGCGAGTACGATTTCAAGATTACTTACATAAAAGGGACAATGAACAGGGTGGTGGATGCATTGAGTCGGAGACCATGCATCTTTTTGGTGTTTCCTCTTCAGACGATTCTATGTGAAAAGATTCTAACTTTACAGTGTAACGATGACTGGTACAAAGAGGTCGAGGGTTTTATCGGACAAAACCCAATGATGGTACCACGATTTGAGGGATTTTCATTTGATAACGATGGCTTATTGAGGTTTAAAAGTTGGATCTACGTACCGCCAAACAATGAGTTGAGGATGTTGATTCTAAGTGAGGCTCATAGAGCAGTATACATGGCTCATCCGGGAGTCACGAAGATGAGGGAAGACCTTAAACCCTTGTTCTTCTGTAAGGGAATGAAGGCAGACACAGTCAACTATGTGGCCAGATTGTTAGAATGTCAGTAGGTAAAAGATGAACGTAGACACCCAGAAGGATTACTACAAGCACATGCTATTTCAGAATCGAAATGGGAGGTTATTTCGATGGATATTATTGTTGGTTTTCCACTAACGGCAAGGAGACATAACTCAATTTTCGTAGTAGTATACACTCTGACGAAGAGTGCTCACTTTATTCCTGTGTGTACCACATATCAGGCACCTGACATAGCTAGAGTTTTCATCAGTGAGATTGTGAGGCTGCATGGCGTGCCTAAGAGGATTATATCTGATCGAGGATCAGTGTTTACTGGACAATTTTGGATGAGTTTCCAAGAGGCCTTGGGAACCCAACTTAACTTTAGTACTGCGTACCACCTGAAGACTGATAGGAAGACCAAAAGAACGAATCAAACATTGGAGGACATGTTGCACATGTACGTAATGGACCAACAAAAGCGTTGGGAAGAATTCTTGCCACTAGTGGAATTCGCTTACAACAACAGTTACCAGAGAACCATTAAGATGGCACCTCTCGAGTTTCTTTACGGGTGACCGTGTGAGATGCCTTTGAGTTGGGATCGACTTGAGGATAGGGTCTTGGTGGGACCAGAAGTGATCCAAGAAATGGAAGAGCAAATGCAAACAATAATACAAATGGTTAAAGAAGTGCATGATCGACATAAGGGTTATGCCGATGCACACCGTGTCGACCGTAGTTACAAGGTCGACGATCGAGTCTTCTTGTGGGTTAAACCGCATAAGAGTTCGATCAAGTTTGGGAAGGGAGCTAAAAACTCTCCTAGGTTCGTGGGACCTTTCGAGATTGTGGAGAGAAAGGGGCCCATGGCCTATCGACTAGCCTTGCCTGATTCTTTGAGACGTATGCACGATGTGTTTCATGTATCTGTTTTGAGACATTATATTAGTGATCCTACACATGTTATTGACATAATTTCCTTGCAGATCATCTCGAAACCACCAAATGAGTTTGTGGTCACCTTTAAACCACCAATTTAGTAAAAGACATCAACTTCTGCTATTGTTTTAGGGTTCAAAGAGAATATTCAACCAACCCTATGAATATTCTCTTGACACATTGCCGATTGTCAAGTAGTGGTAGTTTTTCAGGCAAGAAAGAACTTATGATTAAGGGGGGATGTTAAAAACACTAATCATAGTTTGTTGGTTTACCTGACTATTCTGTTATATAGTTAGATGGAATTTATGGTATTTTTGTATTATGTATGTACATATATGAACATGATTATTCTCTTATTAATGATTATACAGTATGCATTTTCTGCCAATATTATATTTATCTTTGTTCATCATGGTTTCTTGATTGCTTCAGTTGTTTTCATTATGTTTCTGCATTTTTCTTCATTATGAATCTAACAATTTCATCATTTTCTTTTGTGAAATGATTTTCCTTTCACGAATGTTAGGTAACAATACCCAGAAACCACCTAGACTTTACTCCACGAGTTGTTAGATGGTTCTATTCTACATAGGGTAAAAACGTTCTTGAAAATTGCTATAAGTAATCATGAATTTTATTATAAAATTGTTCTGGTTCCTGCGTGCTTAATGTTTTTGGTGGCTTAGAGTTTTCCACCCCTTCATATTTTATTGTCTTTACGTACTACAAAAATTACGACAAGAGGCTAGTAAAATTTCTTACTGGAATGATGCTTGAATTTTGTTGTAATATAATATTACAAATTCCTTTATTGTGGGTTCAAAACACTTATAATATTTGTGGTTTTTATTTCTATTCAAATAAGATTCTGGTAGCAAGCATTTAAGGCCTTTGGTTTACAAGATAGCTTGCAAAAATTTATTTTGTATTCGCATCTGGATAATAAGATTGTTGGTAATTTAATGCAAACAATTCTTATGAGTCTCTCTTTGTAATGTGAGGGAACCAATCAGATAACACAAGGCCACCTTCTCCCCTCACATCTCAAATGTTTCCACAAGAAATTTATTTACCTTGAAGAGGTCATCACAGGTACCAAATCTACATATTTATTTTAGAAACAAAATTCAGTTACTTATTTTAACTTCAACCATATGTGGAAGGTTTTTGCTTAACACATCTCTAACTATGCTTATTCTACAGGAAAGGAAATACCATATCTAGATTCGCAACCAGACAAGAGATAAGTTCATTGGATCTCCTTGTTTTAATTCATTTATACCATTTTTTCCGAAGTAAAAATTATTTATGCTAAAATTTTCTTTTTATTTATGCCTTGCAGGTTAAAGAATCCCTATTAAAAATTTGGAAAATTTATCATATAAAAGGTATTCGGGTTCCACTTGTAGATCACAATTTCTAGTCTCTTACTTAAAAATACCCTCATTTTAACTTGTATATTTTTGTTTCCACAATAACTTCGTCCAAGGGAACATTTTCGATTAAATCTACTAAATATTGATTCTTTAAAGTGTAGTTTAAATCTATTTCCATAAGTCTATAATTTACGTTAATCACTCTTAAACTCCTACTTATCGGAAAATAGTTCTTTTTTCTTTATATTGAATAGGGTTCTTTTTTAATAGAACATGGATTGGATTTTTTCCTTGATTCAATACCCCAAGGGAAAATTCCTATTATATATAAAATTATATATATACCTATAACAACTTCTAGTTGTTTTTTAAACTCCTACTTAGCGGAAAATAGTTCTTTTTTATTTATATTAAACAAAGTTATTTTTGTATTGAACATGGGTTGGATTTTTTTCTTGATTCAATACCCTAAGGCAAAATTCCTATTTATATATAAAATTATATATATACATATTCCAACTTCTAGTGAATTCCTTGTCTGTCAATTTATCTTAACATGGATTATATATATATAAGGAATAAATTATATTCCAATTTAAGCATTATCTTCTAAAATTTACTAAGTAATACTGTGACTGTATAACAATAAATACTATAATACTAGGGAATGGTAATCTAAAGAATTCAACATAATATAATCATACTCTAATTTTAAACAATCACATTTAGTATAATAATCTTTGCAATTTAACAAAACATTTATAATAACAAATACTCTAATACGACCATTATCGAATGAAGCGAGACAGAATGACAATGCGGCTAGGGTCTAAACCCTAGCCGCCTCCGCTCTGGTTTTTCGAGTGCAGGGGCGTGGATCTGCATCTGTAGCAGGCGACCAGGGTTCCCCGCATACAGGGCTACGGATCGACGTTGTTCAAAGCGTCCCTCCTGCGTGCATGCGTTTTGGAGCAGTGGTCACCTCTGCGACTTGCTCCGCCTTGTTTGCTGGTGGTCGCCGCCCTGCCACGATGGCCCCAGACCCGATTACCGAGATGGAAGAAGACCCTGTGGAATCATTCAAAGCGTTAGTCCGCTCGGCAGGACCTAAATCCAAGCCTTCTCTCTCGTCTAAGATTGTTAAGAAGATGGAGGAGATCCCTTCTCTGCAGCTATCTCTAGAGGAGCCTTGCAACCTTGCCCTCTTTCTAGCAGATAAGGCCCTCATCGAAAAGTTTACGGGGTTATGGCCTAGGCCCAAAATGGTGGAGGCATGGATGGATGAACGTTGGAAGCCGCTGATACAGGGAAAAGTTTCTCGGTACGTAGTAGGTAGGGGTTTTTTTGTCTTCAGTTTCTCGAGGACAGAGGACCATGACCTAGTCTTCAGATCTTGACCCTATTTCATGGGGTCGAGAGGGCTGTTCTTAGTACCCTGGACTCTTGACTTCAATCCTGGAGCCGAGATCACCGCAGCCCCTGTTTGGGTTAGGCTGCCTCATCTTACCTTGCATCTCTGGGGGAAAAGATCTCTGGAGGATATTGGAAATAACCTTGGGCGTTTCCTAGACAGTGCGGAGCCGAAAGGAATCAGTTTACCTGTGCTCGTATTTGTGTAGAGGTTAACCTCGAGAAAGGCCTTCTAGAAGCCATTAAGCTTTCCCTGGGGGAATGGTGCCATATCCAAGAGCTGGACTACAAGCAGATTCCTTTTAAGTGCCTCTGGTGCCATGCATACGGTCATTTCACAAAAGGTTGCCCCAAAGCCTCTGAGGAGCCGGGACAAATCAAAGAAGATGATTTTCAGCCAGTATCTAACCGACGAAGGCAGCCAAGGTGAAAGGATCCACTACCCCAGGCTCCGAAGACCACTCATTCAGCAGAGGCAACTCTAGAAACTAAAAACAGCTTTGATGCGTTGAAGGAAGATGAAGCCCTAGATCCAGAAGCAACAACAGATAAGGAAGATCCTCCGACAGACAAAAGCCTTCTGGATTCCACCCCCCCAGATTCAGTAACAGCGAGAGAAATTCGGGCTTCAGATATGAAACCCTCTGCCCTTGCAGGTCTGGTTGTTTCAGTCCCCTCTAGTGGCTCTGTGGAGACTTCTAAACCTGAAGACAATTCAGTACCGTCTCCACCCCTTACCCGAGGGCGAAGGACCAACAAAGCGCGCAGAGAAAAGAAGGCGGCCTCCAACATTTCTTTAGGCTCTCAGAAAAATCTGGATCCCTTATTTAAGGGGAAAATTCCATCCCCCTCGGTTTAATGCTTTGCTTCTGTCTTCTACTGTGCTCACAATTTATGAGAATTTACTCATGTATGCATTTTTTGTCATTTTCTCGAATTAGCTCAAGAAGCAGATGGGATTGGCCTCCCAAGACATTCACAAGAAGGTTGGCAGCACTGTTAGAGGTCACCAACCTTCTTCAGATTTGTAACTTTTTTATTCTAGCTTGCCAGAATGCCGCTTAATGCAGCCTAACCGTTCTTGTCAAAAAAAAAAAAAAAAAAAAAAAGTTACTCTAATACTAGGGCATGGTAATCTAAAGAATTCAAAAGAATATAATTATACTCTTTTAACTTTAAACAATCACAATCACATTTAGTACAATAATCTTTGTAATTTAACAAAACATTTATAAACAAATGATGCATATATAAAACGATCTAATCACATTTAGTATAATAATCTATGTAATTTAACAAAACATTTATAAACAAAGGGTGGATATATAAAAAGAAATGTAGATTATACATATTTGGAACAAAAAGCCAAAAAAAAATGGAACAACCACATTCCACCCAACTGTAGATCCAGAACAAACAAGATTATTTGTCGTGATCACCCTTTGGCATGACCATGACTCCATAAGGGAAAACTGAGCTCAACTCTTTAACCACTGTCCTCATGTACAATTCAGAATCATTTTCCTAACACCATGAGTGCTCACACAACAAATATTTATTTCCATAACATACTAAGAAACGTCTTTCCTCTCTCATATGATGTATATATCCTTATTGTTCCTAGTACTTTTCCTTAAACTCACTTACCTCCTTGGAAATTCACAGCTTTACAAATCCTTGATTTTAGGGGCTTCTAGTGACAACTTTACTTTTGACACTTGTTAAAATCAACTATTAGTTAACGCACACATGTTCCCCACTCATGGAGTCATAGTCAACTATTTTTAACCTGGTTGTTCCATTTGTTCTCTACATTATATATATATATATATATATATATATGTCCATCAAAGAGAACAGTTGGAAAGTCAAGCTCTACTTTTGACA
>SNQJ01S0000207.1:28390-81792 GCA_010110895.2 Picea sitchensis
TATGTCCATCAAAGAGAACAGTTGGAAAGTCAACCTCTACTTTTGACACTTGTTAAAATCAACTCTGAGTTAACTCACACATGTTCCCAACTCATGGAGTCATAGTCAACTATTTTTAACCTGGTTGTTCCATCTGTTCTCCACATTTAATATATTAAAAAAAATTGTCTCTTACATATGCTCATCAAAGAGAACAGTTGGAAAGTCGAACTCTTGCTCAACAATAAAAAAATATAACAATTAAATGTCTTAATTATAACAAATACAAATTTCCATAAATGTAAATTATTTTAAATAAAATGTTTAACTCTTGGGGATATTACATCCTCTCCCCTTTAAATATAACACTATCCTCAGTGTTAGTCCATATTTATGTTCATCGCGTAGAACAAAGTTGTATATGATTTCATGATTTCATCTTCCAACTCCCAAATAGCCTCCTCATGGGTAAAGTGCTTCCGTTGCACCTTTACTTTGGCGATGTCTTTGTTCCAAAGTATTGTTTCCTTCATGTCCATAATGCATAGAGGTTCCTCTTGAAACTCGCCTTCTAGTTCCACTTGCACGATATTCCAATAAATAATGTGAGTAGGATCATAAATAGGGATGATTTTAAGGATGAAAAATTATTTTAAAATTTAGAAACCTTGGCAAATCTCACTTATCCTTCATATGCCAACTATAAATGTTTGGCAATATTTTTGTAAAGAATATTCAAATTTCTAAGGATTTTATATAGTTTTTATAAAATTTTGGCGATTTTTAAGGTAAAATAATTTTATCCTATAAAATTTGGGTGAATCATTTTTAAAATAGTGAATCTCATTTTTGGAAAAAACCATGGAAAATTATCCCATGAGCGAAATTTAGCCCCTAAAATTATCCATGATCATGAATATATTTTTTCAGTGATGAAACATGAAAAACATTATGAATTTTTAAGTTAGGGAGTGCTAGTTGGTATGTCATTGGTCCAATTCAAGTTAACATTTCTAATGGACCAAAAAACCATAGTGCCAACTTGGAATATTTCCCTTGCTTTAATGAGGTATTTATTTCTTTGAATTTAAGGTATATATGTTCCCCAACGTTAAATTCATGATGCCTTCTTTTTCTAATCCGCATAGCTTTTCTATTGATCTTGCACAACCTTTAAATTCTGTTGTACCTTTTTAACCATTTGTTCTGTTTCTTGGAGTATTTCAGGCCCCACCATTATTCATTCAACCAGATTATCCCCATTGATCGTAGTGGTACATTTATTGCCATATAAAACTTTGAAGGGACTCATTTTCGTCGACGCTTGATAATTTTTATTGTATGCGAATTCGACAAAGCGTAGGTACTCTTCCCACTTAGCTGGTTTTGTTCTTACATACATTTGTAACATATATTCGATAATATGATTTTTATATTTTGTTTGTCCATCTGTTTGCGGATGATAACTTATACYGAAATTCAAATTAGTTCCCAAACCTACAAACTATCATTTCCATAAGTTTGATGTAAATTTGACATCTCTATCTGAAATCACCATTTTAGGAATCCCATGCAATCTAAATATATCTTTCATAAAAAATTCAGCGATATTAATAGATTTATACGTAGATTTCACAGGTATGAAGTGAGTAGACTTACTCAATTTATCAATTACTACCATGATGGAATCAATTTATCTTTGAATTTTAGGCAAACCTGTAATGAAATCCATCGAAATGATTTCTCATTTTCATTCTGGTAAAGGTAAAGGTTGTAATAAACCTGTTGGATGTTGATGTTCAACCTTTACCTGTTGACAATCTAAGAATTTAGATAAGTATTTAGTTGTTTGTGATTTCATATTAGGCCAATAAAATTGTTTTCTCAAGGCTATTATCATTTTCTAGTATCGAGGATGACCATAATAGGAATGTTTATGCAACTCGTTCAGGATTATTAGCGTTAATTCCACAAAATTTGGTACATAAAATCTTTTTGTGAACTTTAATAGTCCATTTTTTACGATACTAAAATTTTTACTATTCAAATTCCTTTCATTTTTCTACAACTGTTCAACTGTTTAGATGTATTCTGCATCATTTTTGCTTGCAAATTTAATTATGTCCTCAATATCACTTTATGTTTTATCGACAATAACTTCATATAACTCATTATTTCTTCAACTTAGTGCGTATCCAACAATATTCTCTTTTCTTTTGATATGCCAAACTTTGAAATCAAACTCGCTTAAAAAGGATAACTACCTTGCTTATCGTGCATTGAGATCCTGCTGACTAAATAGATGTTTCACACTCTTGTTATCTATTAATTGTAGGAATTTATTTCCCATTAAGTAATGCCACCACATTTTTAGTGCATGAATTACAACTGCCAACTCCAGGTCATGAGCTATGTAACTTCTTTCATGTTCCTTCAATTGACAGGATTCGTAACAAATTTTGTGTCTGTCTTGTGAAAATACTCCGCCTAATCCTTATTTACTTCCATCTACCTAAACTGTAAAATATTTATAAGGATCAACCACTTTAAGGATTGGAGCTATAGTTAGTAAAATTTTCAATTTATCAAAATTGTCCCGGCATTTTTGAGACCAAATAAATTTTGTTCCCTCTTTCTTGCAGTGATGTAATAGGATAGACAATTTTGGAAAACCCTTTGATAAAACTTCTGTAATAACTGGTAATCCCTATGAATGATATTATGTCTGCAATGTTCTTAGATACAGGCCATTCCATGATAGCTTTAATTTTTTCGGGGTCTACAACAATACCATCTTCTAATATCACATTTCCCAAATATTGTATTTTTATTTGATAGAAGTCACATTTATCGAACTTAGAATATAATTTATGCTCTCTCAAAGTTTGTAATACTATTTTAAAATGTTGTTCGTATTATTCTTCAGACTTTGAATAGATTAGTATATCGTCAATAAAAATCAATATGAATTTATCCAAGTACTAGATAAATATATTGTTCATTAAACACATAAATGTTGTTGGTGTGTTAGTGAGTCCATTTTTGTAACATCCCACTCTGGAGCACTGAGCGAACTTATTCTTTAAGGACACTTGCTTGCAAGTGATCCAGATTTTTATGCTATTAAAACTTTTGATTTTGATTATGAGGCATTATGGGTTATGACATGTTGTTTCACCGCTTTGACATAGACAGGTGCTATTGACTCGGTTTTACTGAATGTGTAGGATTACAGACCTAGAGGATGTCGAGGCATCGATGGAACCCCTTGGACTCTAGATCGAGTCAGGGAGTGATACCATTGGGGTTGGTTGTTTTTACTATGATATTAGCGCATCTGATTGGATGATATGACATGGATATATTCTGACATGATTTGTTGATGATGCAGGTTGATGATAGCCTGCCAATCAGACTCACATATGGAGTAAATGGGTCACGCACGACTACCAGAGATGTGAGGGAGAGGCGTCGACAACAACCCTGCCATAGCCTACTAGCACTCATGTCGTGGCTCGAACTGTAGGTTAACGATTACCTAGTTCGAGAGGACCCATGATGTCGTGAGGGAAGACTGCGACAGTCGCTCACGATGATTCTAAGGGGTGTGAAATAAGGCGGGGGCCTTATTCCTTAGAGGCCCTTAGTTTCCCACAAGTTCACCTGGTGGAGTATTGACTCCAGGGGTTATTGATGTCTACCAAGTCAGTCAAGAGGCAAGTGGTACTGTTGGAGCACGTGGTGCATCCTGAATGGAACATTGCATAAGAAAATGGAGAGAGGCGAGTGGCACCCTTGGAGCACGTGGTGCATCCTCAAGGGAACGTCGCTCAAAGGAACAGATGAGGCGAGTGGCACCCTTGGAGCACCTAGTGCATCCTGAAGGACACACCGCGTTGTTGATGTTAGAGGAATGAACCTAGATGGCCTTAGGACGAATAATATGTTAAGTAATTTTAAAACAATTTTCCTAATTAAATGTCGCCTAGTACAAAATCTAAGTTCTAAGTCAAAAATTACACTAGGGGTAAAATTTTGTCTACCTTTAAAAAAAATAAAAATAAAATAAATAGATAAAATAAAATAAAATAATAAAATTTAAAATAAAAACCACTTGAATAATAATTATCATCTTCATAGAATTTTGTAACACGAAGGGAGTAAAAAATTAAATTATTCATAAGAAATAAAATCTGTGGATATAAAATGTAAAGAAGGAATTAATTATTTTATCTTTTGATCATTTATAAATATACTAAATTAATGATAAAAGGGAAAAGGGGCTAAATTCCACACCTGCCTTTTTGAGTTCTAAGTAAAAGGGGAAAGAGGGAAAATAAAAAATAGGAAACTAGGGAAAATAGGTAACATAAAAAGGAAAAAGGGGAACTTAAGGGAAAAAGGCGGGAGGTCAACTTAGTAAAGAATCTACATTAAAGAGATTTCTAATTTTAAACTAAATTAGCAATTTCATAATAGGGAAAGCTTTTAAAACCTGTAAGGGAATTTACGGACACCTAGGAGTGATTCTAGGAGTTACTCTACGTGGGTGAGGGAAATAAAGATAATTACTTAATTAAAGAAATTAATTTATGGAGGAATGTAGGGAATGGGGGACACTTGTACGGAGAGGAAATTTTAGGAATTTATTTTTAAAACTTTAAGTAAACGAGATTTTAGGAAATAAAGGGAGTTCGAAACTTTATAAAATAAAGGGAGGAGAAGGATGAATGATCATCTTTTGTTTGCGTAATGTTACACTGCAGAAATATCGACTTGACAGATTTACTTGTGGGAGTTGGGATACCCAAATCAAAGAGGAGTGGTAGCTCAGCCTTGAGAGGCGAGATGAGAGCTAGACAAAACCTATGGATAGTGTGTGTGGCCCCTTTGCGGCTCAGGGGGCTAAGGGGGAAGGAGAGTACCCCTAGCATTGGCTAGGAGGTACCGGTGAAGTCTCGACGGTCGACAAGCAGAAGTGGCACGAAGCGCGCAGGACGTCATTCGAAGCAAGCGATCAGGCAACGATACACTTTTCAATTCTATTTGGTATATGGTATTAGGACTTATGCTTGGATATGTTTGTTTATTGGAAAAGTAAATTGATGTTAAATTTTATATAATGTTCTGCCACAACTCTTGCGTTTTAGTTTTTCTGTTATCTCTATCTCTGGTTACTGCAAGAAATTTGTATTCGCTGGTCACAACCACTCTTGTTTTACACTTGTTGACAGTGAAGTTTTTCCTTGACCACAACGAACTTTTACTTGATTATTACGTCTTTTAGCCAGGGAATATAATCTCGCCCCTCAAACCTTGGTGTTTAATGCTTGGCTGGAACCCGATTTCTCTTGATTAAGCTCTTGTACAATGCATCGTTGTAACATGAATTGGTTGAATAACATTTTTTCTGCATCCCTTTTTGTTGCATTGCTTTTGGCTGTGTAACGTTTTCCTTAAAAGAATTTGGCTGAATAATGTTGGGTTCTCTTAATCATTCGTCGTATGAAGAATTCTCCCCTAACTTAGCTCATGCCTTCTCCTGTGCACTAGGCCTCCCAACGAGGCACTGTTGGCCTTGATAGTTGCCCGGTTAGGTTGAAATACATCTAGCACTCCACCGAAATTTATAAATTTTAAACTACCAATATCGATTTACTGTTTTCACTGTCTTAAATGTTACTATTGCCACACAGGAATTGATACTGCCTTTGAAATGCAATCTTAACGGTACTATATGGGTGAAAAAGTTAAATCTTATGGAATAGTGGGTGGTGGTGATCCTCCCCTACTTCAATTATTTGATACCATTTTTTTTTCCACTGCACATTTTTGTTTAGCATAAAGAAATTATGAGTAAAATTCCTAGCTTTCAAATAAAAACAGAGGGATCATTCATTTTCCGTTAACAAACTCAGGATTATTCGTAAAGGAGGGATAGGGTTAATGACATCCCCTTGGAACCCCCGATACGTAGACTGTAAGAGTTTTTATTCCAATCCGTGCGGATAAGCGCCCTCCCTAATGCTTGGCGGTATAACCTTGACTGTCAAACCTCGGATTTTCAACCTTGGCATGTGACTGTTCTCTATGTTTTTAATGTTTAAATGACCACCGTTTTCTTTAATGCATTGCCTGGGATGGCCACTTTTACCCACGATTTTTGGGGGCTTTAAGACGTTGTCTGAGAGTTTTGTTTCCACCCACGGATTTAGCTTTTCCATTCTTCAAGTTTCTTGCTGTGATTTGACCATGATTCACCCTTGAAGCGTGTCTGAAATTGCCGCAATGACCACAAATGCCTTTAAGCTACGACTGTATTTCGCCTTGAATATTGGACTGTGTTGTTGTTCACTAGACACGTTGCCTTAAAGGATTGACTGAGTGTGCGGTGGAATAGACGAAATCACCTCAATTTTTGATGCACGTTAATCTGTGCTTGACTCTAGCTTAGACAACCAACTATTGATTCAAAGATTGTGCCTAAGATTTTCCCCTGCCCTGAGTCCTTACCTTTATATTTTTTTTTCCTGGTAGTAAAGTTTATCAATGCCGTATTAATTGCTTATTTAATATTTCTAAATGCCTTGTTATATGCATTACATCAAATGCCTAGTTATTTGTTATCTGCCTTATGATAAATGCCTTGTTTTCGCTTCTTTATTCAATTTGATGGTAGCATTCTAGTTTAAGATGGTTGCTATGGTTATCAAGATTTACAACTTAGTTTTAGTTTTCTCGTTGTTGATTTAGATGCTATTACATGGAATAATGGTTGGATGCTAAAATCCCGCACCATTAAGTTGCACAGTTGAATGTGTCATTTGTGAAAAAAGGTGGTTTTATAATTCTTGTTATGATTGGATTGGTTCTAACAACACTTACCTTCATCTTTTAAATAATATAAATTTCCATGGCTAAATTAATATAGGTTGATTACAAGGATTTTTATTGTTATTGGATAACATATAAAATGTAATGTCCTTTTAAACTAAGTACAATAAGCTATTATGATATTAGTAAATGGGGATTTTGCAATTAATTAAATTTACTTTATTTTTAAGGTTTGGTTGGTAACTCGTTGGCTAATGAATAAAATGGAGTAATTGATCTGTAATTAATGCCAATTTGAGTTGTAGATAATGCCCTTGCCTTAAATAATGGTTTGTTGTTGACAGAGTCTTTTCTAACTTGAGCCTTCTGTAGAGGATGTGGTTGTTCATTTAATTATTGGTGTACTTGGTTGTAAACATTTAATTGTTTGGTCTGCTTGTGTCGGGCAGGATGTAGACACCTCTTTGTTCCTCAGAACAGTCGCTAGCCGTGAGACCTTAAATAGTCAAGATCGATGGGAACCTAGGCTTGAGCGTTGCTTATGTGTCCTGGAGGTCCTAACCATTGCAGGGCAGGACAGGCGGGTAGTCATTCTTGTTCTTGTCAGGTCGTCATGTTGAGGCTGCAAGAGTTTCTTGCGTAGTTTTCGTCGTCGTGTTGCGTTGTTGAGTATAATGTCATGCTTACCTTCCTACACACACACAAATAAAAAAAAATTGCACTTGTTAAGAGATTCTTGATGTCATGACAACTGAGAGGTTCGTTACATATGGTATCAAAGTGAGGTTCAACCCGCGACTTGGGATCTCTACAGCTTTCGTTGATATGATTCATTATACTGTTGCTAATTGAGTTGACTTGTGTGCGTGTAGGTATTCATGGTTAGAGGACGTCGCGGAGGTAGACAAAGGAGTGCTAGGGGAGGGGGCGTGACGCCTCTAGTAGCATCCACGCCTAAGGGGTCTAACCCCCAAGGGGACGAGCAGGTTCTCGGACATGAGCAGATAGAAATTGGTGATGTAGTCAGAATGATGAGATCCTTTCAGCGCAGGTCCGAGGCACTGATCAGCTGATTGGACAGAGATGAGGCCAGGGCGCCAACACCCTCTAAGGTTCCACCGCACGGTCCAGTCGGTACTAGTAGCATTCACCGTGAACTCGAGAAGGTCAAATTTCCCGAGTTCTTTGGTGCCCTGGATGACGTAGCCGCCGAGGCATGGTTTGAGAACATGGCGATGTGTTTCACACTTCGCAATTATACCTGCAACATGAAGGTCCGCATGGCAGTATTTCAACTGAAGGGGAGTGCTCTTCTATGGTGGAAGACGCTCCTACCACAGCTTAACATGGCCGTCGAAGACGTGTCATGGGAACTGTTCGAGGAACAGTTCCGAGAGAGGTACCTTTCAGAGGAATTCATTGAGTGTCAGCTTAATGAGTTCAAGGCCTTACGACAGGGAGGTCGTACGGTGCCTGAGTACGAGTCTTGTTTTATGGAGTTTCTCTGGTATGCTCCGCACCTTAACACTGAGAAACTTAAGGTCAATAGGTTCATGTTCAGCCTTAATGGTGACCTGCGTGTGAAGGTTAGGATTTTGATGCCTCAAACCTTACATGATGTCATCCAAAAGGCTCTCATAGTAGAGGAGGAGCTTATCAATGGGGGTCAGACTAGGACTCTAGTGAGACCAACAGGACATGTTTCATCTGGAGCACAACAACATCAGACATTAGCCAGACATACGTCAGGATATCATGGCTTCCAAAGGGGATCCACTTTCACTACACCTCGGTGACCGATGCCTCAACTGCGGACATCTTGTCGGGGACCACAACATCAACAACAACGTCAACCGCCGCAGTAGCAGTTTAGGCCTGTTCAGCAGAACAGACTAGGGTTCTAGGCTGGTGGGTCGTCATCTTCTACTTTGGATACCAGGACTACTGGGCCGAAGAAGGGGTGTTGGACGTGTGGAGAGCGACACTACCAGCGCGACTTCCCTATGGAGAAGACCAGCGCATCCGGATCAGCCGGACCCACTACCATGGGAGATATGGGCAAGGCCCATTGGATTCATGTAGCGGTGAATAACCGCTAGGCAGAGCACCAGTCGACTATGCTCGAGACAACAGGTACCATCGCTGACTAGACCCTTAGTATTTTAATAGATCCTAGTGCTACCAAGAGTTTCATTTCTGGTGTAGTGCTAAAAAGGATTAAGGTAAAGGCAGTTGAACATGACGAGTTTAGCTTCGTAGAGATGGCTTCGGGAGCCAAACAGAAGGTTGGAGGAAAGGTTACAGGTTGTTTCCTTAACCTGGGGGAGTTTGTCACAAGGGCCAACCTGTACGTCACGATCTAAGGATCTTATGATGTCATGATTGGTATGGACTGGTTGGAATCGCATGAGGTGATACTCAACTGTAAGATAAAACGGTTGAGATTGGTCGATGATGAGGGACAGAGACGTGTGATTGTAGGACAGAACCCGGGAGTTACCCTGAGGTTCATATTTTCCTTGCAATTTCGAAAGAGCATGCGCAAGGGGTGCAATATTTATGCGATCCTTGTGTTAAATGAGAATGGAGTCGCAGAAGGTTTAGAATACCTTTCGATGGTGAGAAAGTTTGTGGACATGTTTCCGGAGGAGTTACCTGGGATGCCGTCGGAAAGGGAATTGGAGTTTACCATAGACCTAAAACCGGGGACTGAACCGATAGCAAGAACACCTTATCAGATGTCAACCCCAGAGTTACAAGAGTTGAAAATGCAACTGAAGGAGTTGCTGGACCTGGGACTGATGCGTCCTAGTGTGTCACCGTGGGGTACACCTGTTATTTTCATATGAAAGAAGGATGGATCGTGGAGGCTCTGCATTTACTATCGTCAATTGAACAAGGCTAGGATCAAGAATCAATATCCATTGTCGAGAATTGATGATCTGTTCGATCAAATGAAGGGTGCGACGGTGTTCTCCAAGATCGATTTGCGATCAAGGTATCACCAGTTACGGATCAAGGAGGATGACGTCCCTAAGATCGCCTTTAAGATGAGGTTTGGACATTACGAGCTTACTATTTTACCGTTTGGACTGACAAACACGCCAGGGGTATTTATGAGTTTGATGAATGGGGTGTTCCGCGAGTACTTGGACAAGTTCATCCAAGTATTCATTGACGATATTTTGATCTACTCTTGGATGACGGAGGAGCATGAAGAGCAGTTGCGCTTGGTACTACAGTGTACGCGAGAGAACAAACTGTATGGGAAGTTGTCGAAATGCTCTTTTTATCGATCAAAGATTCATTACTTAGGGCATGTCATCTTCGACGAAGGCATCGTTGTGGATCCAGCCAAGGTCGAGGCTATTATGGAATGGCCTGCGCCTATGAATGTCCCGGAAGTGCGTAGCTTCATGGATTTAGCAGGATACTATCGATGGTTCGTCGAGAGATTTTCGAAGATAGCAAATCCGATCATGGAGTTGCAGAAGAAGAACAAGAAGTTTGTTTGGACCGAGAAATGCGCGGAAACGTTTCGGAGGCTCAAGGAATTGTTGACAACCGCACCGATACTAAAGGTTCCTGACATGGACATGGACATCTTGGTATGCACTGACGCATCCAAGGAGGGCTTAGGAGGGGTCTTGATGCAAGACAGACGAGTAATCGCTTACATTTCGAGGAAACTGAGAAGGCATGAGGAGAACTACGTGACGCATGATTTGGAGTTGTTAGCCATCGTATATGCCTTGAAGGTTTGGAGACACTACCTTGTTGGACGAAAATTTGAACTAAAGATTGACCATTGTGGACTACAAGACATATTTACGCAAAGTGACCTGAACGCGCGACAACGGCGTTAGTCGAAATTTCTTAGCGAGTATGATTTCGAGATTACTTACATAAAAGGGACAGTGAACAGGGTGGTAGATGTATTGAGTGGGAGACCACGCATCTTTTTGGTGTTGCCTCTTCAGACTAATCTACGTGAAAATATTCTAACTTTACAGTGTAACGATGACTGGTACAAAGAGGTCGAGGGTTTTATCGGACAAAACCCAATGATGGTACCATGATTTGAGGGATTTTCATTTGATAACGATGGCTTATTAAGGTTTAAAATTTGGGTCTACGTACCGCCAAACGATGAGTTGAGGATGTTGATCCTAAGCGAGGCTCATAGAGCAATATACGTGGCTCATCCAGGAGTCACGAAGATGAGGGAAAACTTTAAACCCTTGTTCTTCTGGAAGGGAATGAAGGCAGGCATAGTCAACTATGTGGCCAGATGTTTAGAGTGTCAGAAGGTAAAAGCTGAACATAGACACCCAGCAGGATTACTACAACCACATGCTATTTTGTAATCAAAATGGGAGGTTATTTCGATGGATTTTATTGTTGGTTTGCCACTGACGGCAATGAGACATGACTCGATTTTCATAGTAGTAGACACTCTGACGAAGAGTTCTCACTTTATTCCTGTGCATACCACGTATCATGCACCTGACATAGCTAGAGTTTTCATCAGTGAGATTGTGAGGCTTCATGGCGTGCCTAAGAGGATTATATCCGATCGAGGATCGGTGTTTACTAGATGATTTTGGTTGAGTTTCCAAGAGGCCTTGGGAACCCAACTTAACTTTAGTACTGCGTACCACCTGGAGACTGACGGGTAGACCGAACGAACGAATCAAACCTTGGAGGACATGTTGCGCATGTACGTAATGGATCAACAAAAGCATTGGGAATAATTCTTGCCACTAGTGGAATTCTCTTACAACAACAGTTACCAGAGCACCATTAAGATGGCGCCTTTCGAGTTTCTTTACGGGTGACCGTGTCAGATGCCTTTGAGTTGGGATCGGCTTGAGGACAGGGTTCTGGTGGGACCAGAAGCAATCCAAGAAATAGAAGAGCAAATGCAAACAATAATACAAAGGATTAAAGAACTGTAGGATCAACATAAGAGTTATGCTGATGCGCATCATGTCGACCGTAGTTACGAGGTCGGCGATCGAGTCTTCTTGCGGGTTAAACTGCATAAGAGTTCGATCAAGTTTGGGAAGGGACCTAAAATCTATCCTAGGTTCGTGAGACCTTTCGAGATTGTGGAGAGAAAGGGGCCCATGGACTATCGACTAGACTTGCCTGATTCCTTGAGACGTGTGCACCATGTTTTTCATGTATCTCTTTTGAGACATTATATTAGTGATCCTACACATGTTATTGACATAAGTTCCTTGCAGGTCATCTCGAAACCACCAAATGAGTTTGTGGTCACCTTTAAACCATCAATTTAGTAGAAGACATCAACTTCTGCTATTTTTTTAGGGTTCAGAGAGCATATTCAACCAACCCTATGAATATTCTCTTGACACTTTGCCGATTGTCAAGTAGTGATAGTTTTTCAGGCAAGAAAGAACTTATGATTAAGGGGGGATGTTAAAAACTCTAATCCTAGTTCGTTGGTTTACCTTACTGTTCTGTTATATAGTTAGATGACATTTATGGTATTTTTGTATTATATATGTACATCTATGATCATGATTATTCTCTTATTAATGATTATACAGTATGCATTTTCTACCAATATTATATTTATCTCTGTTCATCATGGTTTCTTGATTGCTTCAGTTGTTTTCATTATGTTTTTGCATTTTTCTTCATTATGAATCTAACAATTTCATCATTTTCTTGTGTGAAATGAATTTCCTTTCATGAATGTTAGGTAACAATACCCAGAAACCACCTAGACTTTACTCCACGAGTCGTTAGATTGTTCTATTCTACATAGGGTAAAATCGTTCTTGAAAATTGGTATAAGTAATCATGAATTTTATTATAAAATTGTTCTGGTTCCTGTGTGCTTAATGTTTTTGGTGGCTTAGATTTTTCCACCCGTTCATCTTTTATTTTCTTTACGTACTACAAAAATTATGACAAGAGGCTAGCAAAATTTCTTACTGGAATGATGCTTGAATTTTGTTGCAATATAATAGTACAAATTCCTTTATTGTGGGTTCAAAACACTTATAATATTTGTGGTTTTTATTTCTATTCCAATAAGATTCTGGTAGCAAGCATTTAAGGCCTTTGGTTTACGAGATAGCTTGCAAAAATTTATTTACTTTGTATTCGCATCTGGATAATAAGATTGTTGGTAATTTAATGGAAAAAATTCTTATGATGAGTCTCTCTTTGTAATGTGAGGGAACCAATCAGATAACACAAGGCCACTTTCTCCCCTCACATCTCAAAGGTTTCCACAAGAAATTTAGTTACCTTGAAGAGGTCGTCACAGGTACGAAATCTACATATTTATTTTAGAAACAAAATTCAGTTACTTATTTTAACTTCAACCATACGTGGAAAGGTTTTTGCTTAATGCATCTCTGACTATGCTTATTCTACAGGAAAGGAAATACCATATCTAGATTCGCAACTAGACAAGAGATAAGTTCATTGGATCTCCTTATTTTAATTCATTTATACCATTTTTTCCGAAGTAAAATTATTTATGCTAAAGTTTTCTTTTTATTTATGCCTTGCAGGTTGAAAAATCCCTGTTAAAAATTCGGAAAATTTATCATATAAAAGGTATTCGGGTTCCACTTGTAGATCACAATTTCTAGTCTCTTACTTAAAAATACCCTGATTTTAACTTGTATATTTTTGTTTCCACAATAACTTCGTCCAAGGGATCATTTTCGATTAAATCTACTAAATCTTGATTCTTTAAAGTGTAGTTTGAATCTATTTCCATAAGTCGATAATTTACGTTAGTCACTCTTAAACTTCTACTTATCGGAAAATAGTTATTTTTTCTTTATATTGAATAGGGTTCTTTTTTAATAGAACATGGATTGGATTTTTTCCTTGATTCAATACCCCAAGGGAAAATTCCTATTTATATATAAAATTATATATATACCTATTCCAACTTCTAGTTTTTTAAAGTCATGTTTCTTAAACTCCTACTTAGCGGAAAATATTTTTTATTTATTTATATTAAACAAAGTTATTTTTATATTGAACATGGATTGGATTTATATTTATATTAAACAAAGTTTTTTAAAGTCAATACCCTAAGGGAAAATTCCTATTTATATATAAAATTATATATATACATATTCCAACTTCTAGTTAATTCCTTGTTTGTCAATTTATCTTAATATATATATACATATTCCAACTTCTAGTTAATTCCTTGTTTGTCAATTTATCTTAACATAGATTATATATATATATATAAGAACAAAACGGCATTCCAATTTAAGCATTATCTTCTAAAATTTACTAAGTATAATAAAGACTATAATACTAGAGAAAATCTAAAGAATTCAACATAATATAATAATACTCTAACTTTACACAATCACATTTAGTATAGTAATCTTTGCAATTTAACAAAACATTTATAATAAATACCGTAATACTAGGGTATGGTAATTCAGCAGAATTTAACAGAATATAATCATATTCCTTTAATTTTAAACAATCACATTTACTATAATAATCTTTTTAATTTAACAAAACATTTATAAACAAATGGTGCATATGTAAAACGATCTAATCACATTTAGTATAATAATCTATGTAATTTAACAAAACATTTATAAACAAAGGGTGGATATATAAAAAAAACTGTAGATTATACATATTTGTACCAAAAAGTTGAAAACAAATGGAACAAATCCACATTCCACCTAATCAGACCCAACAAACAAGATTATTTGTCGTGATCACCCTTTAGCCTGACCATGAATCCATAAGGGAAACTCCAAACTCAACTTCTTTAACCGCCTCATGTACATGAATCATTTTTCTCAACACCATGAGTGCTCACACAACAAATATTTATTTCCATAACATACTAAGAACCGTCTTTCCTCTCTCATATGTTGCATATATCCTTATTGTTCCTAGTACTTTCCCTTGAACTCACTTACCTCCTTGGAAATTAGTAGCTTTTATTAAATCCTTTTTGGATTTTAGGAGTTGGGTTAGTGACAACTTTACTTTTTAGGGGCACACTATGAAAGAAAATCAATCCTAGTTAACTCCACACATGTTCCCCACTCATGGGGTCATAGTCAACTATTTTTAACCTAGCTTGTTCTATTTATTATATATATATATATATATATATATATATATATATATATATATATGTGTGTGTGTGTGTGTGTGTGTGTGTGTGTGTGTGTGTCCACCAAGAGAACAACTTGGAAATTCAAGCTCTACTTTTGATTAATTTGTTAAAAATCAACTTTGAGTTAACTCACACATGTTCCCAACTCATGGAGCTTCATAGTCAACTATTTTAACCTGCATGTTTCATCTATTTCCTTCTTTTATTAAATTAAAAATTGGTTCTCAGGGCATGTTCATAACACAGAACAACCTGAAAGTCGAATTTTGTAATAACACAAAAAATATAACAATGAAATGTTTTATCAATATATTTAAATACAAATTTCCATAAATGGAAATTATTTAAAATAAAATGTTTAACTCTTTTGGGATATTACATCCTTCCCCTTTAAATTATTAACACTATCTCAGTGTTAGTCCATTTATGTTCATCACATAGAACAAAGTTGTATATGATTTCATGATTTCATCTTCCAACTCCCAAGTAGCCTCATATGGGCCATAGTGTTTCCATTGCACCTTTACTTTGGCGATGTCTTTGTTCCAAAGTATTGTTTCCTTCATATCCATAATGCATAGAGGTTCCTCTTGAAACTCGCATTCTAGTTTCACTTGCACGATATTCCAATAAATAATGTGAGTAGGATCTATGAACATGGATGATTTTAAGGTGATGCAACTTTATTTTAAAATCTAGAATTCATAAATCCAATTTATCCCTTCATGATGCCAATTATAAATGTTTATGAATATTTCTTTTGTAAAACATATTCACATTTGTAAGGATTTTATATAGCTTTTTGAAATTTTGGACAATTTTTACCTAAAATAATTTTATGCCAAGGCAACTAGAAGTAACTTTTAAAAATAAATAATCTCGCTTTGAAAACCATGGAAAATTATCCCATGAGTGAAATTCTAGCCCCCAAAATCATCCATGATCATGAATATATTTTTCAAAATGAAACACGAAACATTATGAATTTTTTAAGTCAGGGAATGTTAGTTGGTATGTCGTTGTTCCAATTCAAGTTAACATTTCTAATGAACCAAAAAAACCTCGGTGCCAACTTGGAAAATTTCCCTAGCTTTAATGAGGTATTTATTTCCTTGAATTTAAGGTATACATGTTCTCCAACGTTAAATTCATGATGCCTTCTTTTCTAATACGCATAGCTTTTCTATTGATCTTGCAAAACCTTTAAATTCTATGGTAACTTTTTAACCATTTGTTTCGTTTCCTGGAGTATTTCAGGGCCCACCATTATTCATTCAACTAGATTATCCCAACTAATCAGAAGGTACATTTATTGCCATATAAAACTTTGAAGGGAATCATCTTTGTTGATTGATAATTGTTATTGTGATGTAATTCATATAAAGTGTAGGTAGTCTTCCCACTTAATTGGTTATTCCTTATATACATTTGTAACATATATTCAATAATATGATTTTTATGTTTTGTTTGTCCATCTCAAGCTTACATGATGATAACTCAAAAATAACAGAATATTCATATTCTTAACACCATTTAGAATATATATCTTCATGTACCCCTGTTTATTATTAATAGATTTTATAAGTAGATTTCACATGTATGAAGTGAGTAGACTTACTCAATTTATCAATTACTACCATGATGGAATCAATTTGTCTTGAATTTTAAGCAAACCTCAGAATGAAATCCATGGAAATACTTCTCTATTTTCATTCCGTTAAAGGCAAGGTTGTAATAAACCTTGGATGCTGATGTTCAACCCACGGTTGACAATCTAAGAATTTAGATAAGTATTTAGTTGTTTGTGATTTCATATTAGGCCAATAAAAATTGTTTTCTCAAGGTTATTATCATTTTCTGCATCGAGGATGACCATAATAGGAATTTTTATGCAACTCATTCAAGATTATCAGCGTTAATTCAACAAAATTTGGTACATAAAATTCATTTTGAACTTTAATAGTCCATTTTTGACGATACTAAAATTTTTGGCTTCATTCAAATTCTTGCTATTTTGCAGTAACCTGGAACTCAAGTTGATGTATTCTGCATCATTTTTTGCTTGCAAGTTTAATTATGTCCTCAATATCACTTTTTGTTTTACTAACAATAACTTCATATAACTCTTTATTTATTCGACTTAGTGCATATCCAACATTATTCTCTTTGCTTTTGATATGTCAAACTTTGAAATCAAACTCGCTTAAAAAGGATAACTACCTTGCTTACCATGCATTGAGATCCTGTTGACTAAACAAATGTTTCACACCTGCTGTTATCTATTAATTGTAGGAATTTCTTTCCCATTAAGTAATGCTGCCACATTTTCAGTGCATTACAACTGTCAACTCTTGAGGTTTTTGAGTTAAGTAACTTTTCTCATGTTCCTTCAATTGCGAGATTACACTCTTGTGTTTGTCTCTAGGAAAATACCTTCCACCTAATCCTTATTTACTTGCATCTACCCAAACTGTAAAATATTTATAAGGATCAACCACTTTAAGGATTGGAGCTATAGTTAGTAAAACTTTCAATTTATCAAAACTATCCTGGCATTTTGAGACCCTCAAATAAATTTTGTTCCCTTTTTCTTGCAGTGATGTAATAAGATAGACAATTTTGGATAAACCTTTGCTTTGAATACACCATAAGGCCGTCTTTATCAACCTATACGCCACCTCCAGATCCTCTGGCCTTTTCATTTCCAATCCAGTCTCGATCAATTCTTCCATTTTATCTTGCCTCGCTTTGTTAATAGCAATGGAAGGAAAATACCAGTTATCCGAATCCCGAGTGTTATCCACGTTGCTGCGCCCGCTGATAATCTCAAGAAGTACCAGTTATCCGAATCCCGAGTGTTATCCACGTTCCTGCGCGCTGAAGACATCGCTCTTGGAGGTGACCCGCCCCCAAAAGCCATTCGGGCGCCATGTATCCAGGCGTACCCCTCACCCCCGTCACCAGGTGGCTTTCTATATCTCTCTTCAGACATCTCGCCATGCCGAAATCGGACACTTTCGCCTTGAAATCCTCATCCACCAGAATGTTCTGAGGCTTAACGTCCAGATGCAAAATACAAAGCCTCGACTCCTCGTGCAGATAGGCAAGTCCCCGGGCGGTATCCAGAGCAATTGAAATTCTAGTTTTCCAATCCAACCACTTGTCTGAGTGGAACAACCATCTATCAAGAGACCCGTTAGCCATGAATTGGTACACCAGAATACGATGTTGCCCTTCTACACAAATACCATGCAATCTTACAAGATTAGAATGATTTCTGCACAAAACTCTGCCTGTCCCTGCCTGGACTCGTTCACCAAACATTTCACCGCCACCAGTGTATCATCCTCCAAAATTCCTTCATAAACTGTCCCAAATCCTCCCTTTCCAATTTCTTTGCTGAATCCACCTGTGGCGATCTCTATGGTCTCGTAAGTGAATATTGCAGGAAGGCCAGTCAGATTCTTCAGATATTCTCCACTGAATTTATTGTCACTTTCAATCTTTTCAGGAACAGATCGTTCTTTTCGCAGTCTCTTCCATCTACGGGCCAATTTCCAGGCCAGAAAATAGACCAATAAGCTGCCATTGATTGGGAGGAGAATATATGGCGGAATTCCTCCGGTTGTGAACAGCACGACCAAGATGCTCAACACAAATACAAAAGCCACTCCCAACAGCAGGGGGCTGCGAAAGAAGAATTTGATAATTCGAGATACATAACCGTCCGCAATCCCATTTGATCTTTGCGCAGAATCCATCTCTCACGTTTGCCTGCATACATTAATCGGATTGCATGTTTATATTTTCTTATGGATTTCTCTCATTTCCTACTCCAAACCCGTAGGGCTTCTGTTGTCAAATCATTACTTGTTCAAGACCATTCATGGAGTTTATTAGACGGTGTAGAAAGCAGAACCATAGTTTTCCGTGGAAGATGAAGTAGCGTTGTGTTCACGTCAACTATGCGCGTACTGTGTGTATGGCCTTGCATTGTTCGGTTGTCAATTACAACCCCACTCGGTCAGTGGATATCCATTGAACATGAACTATTCTAATGTGAACAGGCAATTACGAAATTCCTATGTGTATGGGGTTGCATTGATCGGTTTTCAGGTACGACCCCACTGGATTATGGAGTAGTTTCCTTGCGGTATAGTGTTGAAATTTAGAGTTTGGTCAATATTGATGTGCATTACAATTATAAATTGGAACTTTTATTTAATATTTAATATAGTTATTAATAGAAATAATATATATATATATATATATATATAATGATGATGATGATGATGATGATGATTAACCTTTATTAAGATTGAATTGGTTTATTGGATCTTAAGAGGGTAAGTGATTACTTAAGATATTTTAGAATATTGGTTTTGTGCTCTAAAAATATTAAGAGAAGCTTTCCAAGATCACCATATTATTGGAGTTAAAAGGTTAGGAAGGTTGGTAGTGGGACAAACATTTTGAAAATGAGATCTAATATGGGTATAGGCTGGGCAATCTAAGAGAAAGTGCTTTTCATCTTCAATGGAAGCTCATGAGAATTTGTTATTATCATAGAAATGCTTATTTTTTTCTTTACACTTGGCAAAACATATAGATAATTTTAATCTTCTAGATTAGGGTTGATTACATCCTTATAATACCTTAATTTTATTTTTTCCTCTAACTCTTTATTACAACACATTTTCTCCTTAAATTTTGATTTTAGGTTTTTTTAATAGTATCTTTATTCTGCAAAATTGTGTCCTCCATGATTCCCCAATAGTTTAGGCCAAGACCGGGCATCTTTATGCCATCCTCGCTTGAGTCGATTGTGGTTATGACTCGATTTTGAAGCAATTTTAGGAATCTTCTTGTCTTCCATATTTAACTTCTTGTCTTCCATATTTAACTTGTTCTTATACATTAGATATCTGGTCATAGCCATGCTCAGAGAGGCTTGTTTCTAAGAGGAGGATGAGATACGACGTATTTTCTTTAATTTTGAGATTATAGGTTATAAAATTCTTTTGTATTTTCTCTATCTTTCTCCAAGATTCACGAGATATACTACAACCCCATACTTCACATCCATAAAGAATAAAAGGTGTAACAAGAGTCTAAAAGATGAGTTTCTTCTTATCCCAACTCCAAAGATCAACTGATTTACAATTGTTTTCAAGCCCATAATAAACTTTACATCCCCCAATAATCCTTTTCTCAATGCTATAATTCCAATTGAGCTTGTGGTGAATATCAATTCCAAGATATTGGTATGAAGTCACTTCCTCCAAGTTGTTGTTGTCATATAGGTATCATAAGGGATCTTATTGGATTTAATAATCATGACCTGAGTCTTATCACTATTAACACTCATACCCATATTGGAGCAAAAATCCTTGAGGATTCTTATTTGGTTTTCAAGATCATGAGGACTCATTGTCATAAGAACGATATCATGACTATACCAGTGAGAGTAGGGCCGACACAACCTGCTTTTTCCAAGCAATCTTCTAACTCGTCAAAGTATATGCCAAAAAGGGTAGGGGACAAGGGACAACCTTGTTTGACTCTGATATTGCAGTTAATCTCTTTTGACCAACCCTCAATGTTTTTAAACTTAGCAATAACATTCTCATAGATCTTTATTGCAACAACCCTCAACTAGAGAGACACTTTTATCTCTTGCAACGAATTTCAAAGGTTTTTCCTAGGAACCATGTCAAAAACTTTTCTAAAATCAACAAAACAATAAAACAGATTGGTTTTAGTATTAAGAAACTCCTCTCCAATGATCCTACAGTTAACAAGATCCACTCTCAAAACTTTGTGAGTAAAATGTTGAAATTTCAAATATTATGGATAGGATGTATTTTATTGTTAGATTGGAATCACTAAAATATCATGAAAAAAGCATGAGTAAAGTGTTTTTAATGTTAGTGAAAATATTTATATGTAAAGATATCATATTTTATTTGATATGAATGAATTAACTTATTTAATTTAGATAAATCAAAATCTCTTTGAAATACTTTTTTAAATGTAAGATTCTTTGAAATTTTAAATTGGAGATAAATAAGTTTTAAATAATGATACATTCAAACTAAATCTATTCACAAAGGTTATTGAAGATTTGTATAAGTTACAACTTTTTAGGATTTAAATAATGTTTAAGGAATTTAATTTTTTGAAAAGAATTTAGGTAAATGAAAATATGTTATTTTGATTTTCTTTTTATTGTTAAGTTAAGAATTGTTTTCTTTAATATTTATGGATGATCAAATATATATAATCCAAATATATATAGATCAAGAACAAATGCTATTCCAATTTAAGCATTAAATTCAAAAATTTATTAAAATTATTAAGTAATATTTGACTATCTAATAACAAATACTACAATACTGGGGCATGGTAATCTAAAGAATTCAACATACTCCTTTAAATTTAAACAATCACATTTAGTATAATAATTTTTTGCAATTTAACAAAATATTTATAAACAAAGGATGCATATATAAAGAGAATATGGAAGAACCACTTTTAATCCAAAGATAGATACAAAACATTCAAGATTACTTATCCTAATCACCCTTTAGTCTTCATAATCTATTAATAGTAGGAATTTCCTTCCCATTAAGTAATGCCACCACATTTTCACTACATGAATTACAACTCGCAACTCAAGGTCATGAGTTACTTAATTTCTTTCATGCTCCTTAGCTCTTTCTTGTGAAAATACTCCACCTAATCCTTTTTTACTTGCATCTACACAAGCTGTAAAATATTTATAAGGATCAACCACTTTAAGGATTGGGATTGTAGTTAGTAAACCTTTCAATTTATCAAAATTGTCCTAGCATTTTTTAGACCAAATAATTTGTTTTCCCTTTTTCTTCAGTTTTGGAAAACCTTTCAATAAACCTTAGATAATAACCAGTAATCCCTATGAATGATCTTATGTACTCTAATATCACATGTCCCAAATACTGTATTTTCATTGATAGAAGTCACATTTATCGAACTTAGCATATAATTTATGCTCTCTTAGAGTCTATAATACTATTTTCAAATGTTTTTCATGTTCTTGTTCATATTTTGAATAGATTAAAGTATATCATCGATAAAGATCAATATGCATTTTTATCCAAGTAATGGCTAAATATATTGTTCATTAAACACATAAATTTTTTTGGTGTGTTAGTAAGTTCAAATGGGATTACTACAAATTTGTAATGTCCATAATGTATCCTAAACACTATTTTATTTATGTCTTCATATTTTATTCTGTTTTGATGATAACTCGACCTTAAATCCAATTTAGGGAATATTTGTTCTCCTTCAACTTAATCAAATAAATTATTAATTCTAGGAAGAGGGTACTTGTTTTTAATCGTCATTTTATTCAAGTAAAGATAGTCGATACATATTCATAGTGTTCCATCTTTGTTTTTGACAAATAGAACATGTGCTCCCCATGTCGAGACACTTGGTCGGATGTATCCTTTATCTAACAGTTCTTGTATTTGAATTTTTAATTCTGTTAACTCAAGGACACTCATCCTATAAGGTGCCTTTCACACAGGTGCAGATCTAGGTAGTAGATCGATAGAGAAATATATTTCTCTCCTTGGAGGTAATTCATGTATTTCCTCTGCAAATACATCCTTAAACCCTCGAAGAACCACAAATTATTCTAAACTCGGTTTGTTTTCTTTCTCTAGAAGATTTGCTACTTGGATAACATATACTTTACATCCTTTACTAATGCCCTTTTTAAATTTCATTGTTGTTATTTGTTTGACAGAAACTGGTTTACTAATTCCTTGAGTTGTTCTTGATATTTCGTTTTCATCTTTGTAAATAAATGATTTTTCATAACAGTTTAATACAACTTTGTGTTTTTCTAACCAGTCCACTCAAGCAATCCATCAGATCATCCATCCTCGGCAATGGAAATCTATACCTGATGGTTATCTTATTAATCGCGCTCGAGTCAGTACACATCCTCCAACCTCCGTCTTTCTTCGGACTGAGTACTGTTGGAACAACACATGGACTCAAGATTTATCTAACTAAACCTTTGTCCAACAACTCCTGGACTTGTCTTTTGAACTCTTCATTCTCCTGCGGCGTCAATCTGTACACGACTTTATTCGGCAAACTAGATCTTGGTATGAGATCAATATGGTGACTCACACTTCTGATCGGTGGCAATGAACGAGGTAATTCGTCCACTACTATATCAACGAACTCTTCCAGCAGTTCCTGAACTTCTTCTGGTAAATGATCCACCCTTGTGTTGGTCAAAACAATCTTCATTTTTCTGACCACAATGAACTGTGGATCCTCCTTCTTCTTAACCTCGGTAAGAAGTTCCTTCCCACTCATGAGAAGTACTGTGTTGCTTACTTCCATTTTCACCTCCTTATCCTTAATTGGAAGGAACATATGATTCCTCCCATTCTTCTCTAGGGTTTATGTGTTCATTCTCCCATCATGAATCACATTCCTGTCATATTGCCATGGTCTACCCAACAATAGATGACAAACATCCATAGGAATAACATCACAAAGTATTTTATCATTATATCCTCCTATCTTGAATTCAACTAAACATTGTTTAGTGACAGTTACCTGGTGTACTTTTTGTAGCCACGAAATTCTGTATGGGCTTGGATGATCAATCGTCTCCAGCTCCAAATTTTCTACCATCTCGGTTGAAATGAGATTATCTATGCTACAACTATCCATGATGACCTTGCATACCCTGTCCTTGGTCTTGCAAGCAGTTTGGAAAAGTCTAGTCCTTTGTACTGAACTCTCCACCTCCTTCTCAGGTGTTAAAAGGACTTTTCGCATCATCAACGATCTTCTGCCTTCAGCGTTTTCCGCCTCAACGTCCCGCCTCTATGCTTCGGTGATGTGAGCTTCTCCACTCTCCTTCTTTTTATATGGACACTCATAAGACTTGTGCCCATTCTTTCCACATGTGAAGCATGTTATTACTCCACCTGTTCCTCTTCCTCTACCTCTAGTGAGAGGAAAAGTATTATTGTCAGCATAATCTCCTCTCTGCTCAGTATGTTGCCCCCACGGTGAGGTTCCACCTCTCTCAGTTCGAGTCTGAGGTTTCTTCCAGTCTTCCTTGGGCTTCTGATATTTATCCTGGGCAACCGATTTTCCTCTGGGCTGGCTTCTGCCTCAGCCTCTTTGAACCTGCTTTTGGCTCAACTTCTCTTCCGCTTTCAGAGCCATCTGATAAGCATCTTCTACCGTTCGGATGGTTACCATGCTCATCTCATCATGGATATCATATCTCAGGCCATTCATATATCTGGCAACTTTTTCATCATCGCTTTCCTGATGACCTACCTTGATGTTTAGCTTGTAGAATTCTCCAGTGTATTCTTTCACTGTCATCAGTTTCTGTCTCAGGTTCTGCATCCTCCTGAACAAAGTAATTTGATAATATCTGGGGATGAATTTATCTTTCATCTTCACGATCATTCTGTCCCATCTTTTGATCTTCTGCTTGCCTTTGCAGCGTCTGTCAGCTTGTAGTTCATCCCACCACAATGTTGCATGTCGCTTCAGTCTTGTGACAACATGCTTGACTTTCTTGTCCTCTTCGACATCTTCATAATCAAAGTATGTGTCCAGAGCTCTAATCCAGTCTAGAAGCTCCTCTGCATCCATATTTCCCTCATAAACTGGAATGTCCATCTTTGCTCTTGCACCCATTCTTGCAATAGATCTGATCAAACGTTCGTTTGCTGCATCTTCTGCTGCAACTTCTTCTTCATGTTCAGCCTCAATTTCACTCTGAGAATCACTAAGATCCCCCGCACTGACTGTGCATCTTTGTGTTGTCTCCATGTCTTCGAGTCTAGCTCGTAGATCACGCATCTCTCTCTCCATAACTGGATCTGTCATCTCCCTGCCTCTTCTTCTTGGCATTTCCCTCTACTCTGGTGGATCAGGTGTTTGCATGTCCCTTCTCCTTGGCATCATGGTGTAATCTCTTTCTCTCTGCTATAGAAAACAAAGAACCTTTCTGCGCTTTGATACCAAACTTGATGCCAACGCACGCTCCCTCCACAACTCGCAGGTTGGAAGGTCCATGTCAACACATGATTTTTCCTTTACCACTGGCTCGAAGAACTCTAAACGGCTCTTCTATTTCCCTATCAGGAAATCTGCACCCACCACAAACTCTCACGGGATCCCCTCTTTGCTCTTGGCAGATCGAACTTCGCAACTTCGCGAATCTAGTGGTCAAGCGTTGGTCTCTCAAATCCCCGAAACTCGAAATAGTCAATGCTGACCTTTCCTTTTTCCTTTCGGGATTTTCCTTATCGCAATTTCAGTGATCGTGATGTCGAGAAACTTGTCTCCTCGACTCCCGAATCCCAATTTGCCAAAACTCCAATACACTCGTGCGGTTGACCTTTCAACGCCACTTCACTTCATTGGCATTTCAGACTTCACGATATCGCGAATCCTGATGCAAAGTTTTCAGAACTTCACTCCATGAAACTCCGATGTAGTGTGCCACCTGTCCGCCTCACTGGCTCCTATGGTCCCACACCATTTTCTTGGCCTTTGGGATTTGGCGTTTCATGATTTCGTGATTCCCGTTGAAAAGATTATGGGACTTCCACCCACGAAACCCCGATATAGAATGCCACGTGTAAATGCAACAACCCTTGTGGCTTGGATCTACGGTCCTGCCCCTCCTGAGCTTTGAACCTTATAAAATACTCACGGTAAGTCACCTGTTCCTCCATGAGATCTGACGACCCATGAGACTTTGCAGTTTCTCCTTAGAGAATTCCGACCGTTCATTCTCCTTGGCGATTTCTGTGAATACCTAAGTGTTCCTCCATAAACTTGTCCACCTGCGGCGCAAACTTACAACGCCTTCTTAATTTTTCCAGGTACAACTTTTGTGCAACCCTTTCAGCGGTTATAAGGCTTTATCCTTCCTGAGCTTCCTTATAACTCTGAGTCTTAGAGAAGACTCTTGCACGCACTCCTTGCGGCAATCTTCAGACACTTCCAAGTGCTGAATCTCCTTCGACCCTGCGCACACTTGCAACAGCAGTCTCTCAATGCTTCACTCAGGTCCACAACCCTGAGACTTTTCTCAGCCTACGCACTCCTTGCATGGCTCCTGTGCCCAAATGCACCTTTTGTGTGAATGAGAACAAAATCTATCCCTATATGAACCCTTTGTCAATGCACTCCTTGCGGACAATTCGACTGCACTCCTTGTAGGAACCCTTGCTCAGATAGAAAAAAAATTGAAACTCATTCCTACTTCCTTTCAAGATTCAACTCAAAACATGAATTCATATACACAACATATAAGGCAAATGTATAATAGGAAGCAAACATTCATGAGCATATCATTCAACATCGATACATAGAGAACAAACACGAAACCATGAATTTGAATTAAACTCTTTCTATCAATCCAAATATCTATACATGGTTGTTCTTACACAACTCTCTACATTCTCTTCACCATCTAATGTTGCTTCTAATTATTTTACAATACACAATGAGGGTGTGTCTATCCCGTTCCCCTCTTGTGCTCTAAAATTGTCTAATCTACACATTCAATTCTATCTACTTGCATTAACTACTATAAATGCCTTCTACCTACTAAGGATGAGAGACAATCGCTTGAGGTCCATTTACATTATACAAGTGCGCTCCTTCTTAATTATCTTATTTAATATGGCGCATCAATTTCAAGGAAATTTCAAAATTTGCGCTGGCGCTTGTCCAACTGTCTTTTGTCTCTGCGCTGGCTCATTTGAGATGCTCCTGCATCAAGGTGATACTCCGAAAGAATAACTACAATGAATACTAGATTTATATATGGTTGGAATTCTTAGTTGAAGAGAGACCCCAAAAAACGATGCAGATCTACTCAAAGGGAAACAAATTAATGATTTAAGAAGCAAACACGTGGTGGTGTTTGATTGGAGTGAATTTGTCAAACTGGTTCTTGTTCTATCAGGGCCGACCATTTGTAGTGGTACCAACAAATTACTGTCATAGTGACTGACATCAGAGGGAGTCCAATGAGGACACTCCAACAAGATAGATTTTGATGTTCTATGGAGAGTTAAACACTCAACACTCTGATAAAAAAGAGTATGAAAAATGTCTAAACACTTGGTCATAGGTCGAGGTTATATGAAGAAGAGCTCCATTGAAATCCATGTTATATTGAAGGGATTGTTGGAGTATTTTTGCATGGATGACATTCATTCCATTTCGTGGGCCAAATAGCCCATAAGTTCAAGGATCAAATTAATTGATCTTCATGACCCCATAATTGGTCTTCATCAAGTGGCATTAGAGAGAGAGAGAGAGAAAATCCAACGACACTTGATTTCATTAAGTGGTAACAGAGTGGGAGAAAATATTGTGAAAATCGATTCATAAAGTGTTATAAGAGTGGGAGAAAACTATATGACACTTGATTCATCAAGTGGTATCATAGTAGGGAAACATTTCCTGTGTGTGAGTGGGTATAGGCATAAGCCAGATAAGAGAAGAGGATTCTCAGAAGGTTCCAGAGGATAGAACCTATGATACCAAAAGCTCAAGCTCAAGATAAATATTGATGAGGTATTTGATATCAGGTGAAAAGGATTTCTCCAGGAGGAAGGCTTGGTTGCATCTCATTGTTGAGCATGAGGAGAATCTCAACATTATGATGGAGTGATGCATGAGAATAAAGAATACCAGAGAGTGAAGATAGTGCAACAATGAAGACATATGATCAAGATATCATGAATATTTTCTACCTTGTGAGTCTTATGCAGGCGCATTGACCCCCTTAAAATAAAATTTGATATCTTTAAGTTTCCAGAAGGTGGACATGGCAAGGAGGATGTGAGTTCCTTGATATTTTTCTAAAAGGATAGGGTTGGTTAAATATTTATGTTTATTGAGTGATCTTGAGGATTGATCACATATGGAATGATATAATTATCTCATTGTTCATTGTTATAAATGTAAGCCTTCTAACATTTGAGAAAGAGGCCTGGCATAATGTAAAACTAGTTCTAAGGGTAGACTGGCCCATAGAGGCCACAATATGTAATCAAGCTCGAATACTAATGGAAATAACATATTTTTGTATCTTTGAGTTTCATCATTAAATGCGAAAATATTATGTTGAGCCCATGAATTTGAATGTGTGAATGCGTAAGGAGTGAGGCCATAAAATTGTGTTGTAGGTTGGAGCTGAGTGTTGCAGGTTTGGTATGTAGTAGAAGCATGTGTTGCAAGTATGAAAGAAAAGGAGAATAAGATTCCAGAGAGGAAGAATATTAGCCGTCTATCATGGTAGGATCAACAATGATCCATGAAATTCTTTCAGAACTGGGTGGAGCTAATCAAATTGGACATCCCAAGGGAGGACACTTCGACGATGACACATTAGAGTCTAAGATATCGAAGTTATAGATGGTAATAATTCTTATCAGAAGAGAGAACCCAAACAACGGTGCATATATACTTGGAGGGAACTAGATCAATGGTTTAATAAGTGGACATGTGGTGGTTTTTGATTGGAGTGAAGTCATCAGAGTGGTTCTTGTTCTATCGGGATTGATTGACCAATCGGAGTGGTACCAACACATGGAGCCTGAAATGGTCGGAGTGACTCACATCAGAGGGAGTCTGATGATGAAACTTAGATAAGAGAATATTCAATGGTCTATGGAGAGTTAAAATGCTCGACATTCCAATAAAGAAGAGTTTGATGATGATCTAAAAACTTGGTCATAGGTTGAGGTTATATGAAGAAGAGTGCCATTAAAATCCAAGGTAAATTGAAGGGATTGTTGGAGTATTGTTGTATGGATGATGTTTAATCCGTTTTTTGGGCTAGATAACCCACATGTTCTATGATCAAATTCATTGATCTTCGTTACCCAAAAATTGGACTTCATCGGTAGAAAACACATATTAGCAAATTACACACACACACACACATTGAAATATTTTGTTTATGGTTCATATTGAAATATTCTTTTAAATAATTTTTTTTTAATTGTGTGAACTCTATATTAAGCATTGAATAAATTACATATATTCCATATTCCTCATACTCGAAAGTAAAAATAACCTATCAAGGGATTAATAATTTTTTTAACATTTAATTACTTTATGTGATATAAAATTATTTTACATAAGATAGAATTTGAAATATTTTTATTTATAGTTGACATTGAAATATTTTTTTAAACTCCGCATGTCAACTCCATGTTGAGCGCTAAAGGAATTATACATCTTCTATTAGAAAAAAAATATTACAGAGCATTAAAATAAAACAAATGCAGAAATAAAACATAGAAGATACATAATACAATAGAGACACAAATATACGTGGTTCACCTAGTGTGGGCTACTTCCACTAGAGAAATTTCCATGTACTTCCCTTATTATTATCTAGCAAATGAAGGGACACAACCTACAACACACTCGTTGAAACTTCCTCTTATTTTTCTCACAGTCGCCTCTCTCATAATACAATATTCACAATGATAGACAACACAATATAATTCCCTCATAAAAGAGGGTTTCCTTATAGGGAAAAAAACCCTAACATAAATTCTACCGTTAGATTTGTGACCTTATAATGAATGATCCATATTTATTATGAAATTACAATATACATTTACAAGGAAAATTTTCTTTTGGGAGCTTTTCCCCCAAACCCCTATTGGGGAGCGCTATCCCCCAAACCCCCAGTCGGTGGGATGAGCCCCCCGAACCCCGCAGGGGGGGAAATACCCCCCCACAACCCTCTGTGTGTAGGGGTGTACAGTATTCATGGGGTATAAACATGGCTGAAAACAAAGACTTTTGAATCATGAAGACAATTACGCTCCACAACCAACAATATCCCACTTGGAGTCTGATCACAACAACTTTGTCATTGTTGTACTTGCTAATGATTCACCTTGGACCTGGAAAATTTCTCATCTTCACCCTCATGCGTGAAGACCAACTGAAATTGAGTAGGAAACCAGTTTCTCCCTAGTTACTCCCATTGTTAACATGCTTGCAGGATTATGGCTAGTGTGTATCTTTTCCAACTTTAAATGTCCATATTCCAAGAAAGATCATATGAAATGGTACCTGAGTTGTATATGCTTAGTCTTCGAATGGAAGGTTGAGTTCTTTGCAAGATGAATGGCACTCTCACTATCATAGTAGAACTTACTATTCTCTTGCTTCTTTCCCAATTCCTCCATAAACCTCCTTAATAGAATCATCTCTTTACGATCCTCTATAGAAACAACATACTCTACCTCTATTGTTGATAGTGAAACAACCTTTTGCAATTTCAAAATACAACTTATTGTTGTTCCACCTACACTAAAAAAATACCCTATGATGCTCCTCCTGCTATCTTTATCACCTTCCATATCTGAATAAATATATCCCTATAGAATAGTTTCTAAACCTCCAAAACATAATTCATGAGTAGTAGTACCTTTCAAATACCCAAGAATCCACTTTACTCCCTCCCAATTTTCTTTACCTGGATTGATCATATACCTACTCACAACTCCCATTGCATGTGCAATATCTGGTCTTGTACAAACCATCACATACATCAAGATACCAATTGTTGATGAATAATGGACCCTATACATGTATTGTATCTCCTCATGTGTCTTGGGAAACATTTATTTTGTTAATTTGAAATGGCTACCCAAAGGTGTACTAACTGGTTTTTCATTCTACAGTCTAAACCTCTCCAACATCTTCTGTATGTACTCACCCCGAGACAATGTCAAATTGCGATTTTTCCTATCTATTGTTATTCTCATACCAAGGATTTTCTTTGCAACACTTAAATATTTCATGACAAATGAATTAGATAATTTATTTTTTATCACATTTATATCCTTCATATTAAACCATGCAACAAGCATGCCATCTACATATAATAGAAAAATAATATAGCTTCCATTTTCTAGCTTTTTAAAATAAACACAGTGATCAGAATGACATCTATTATTACCTTATTCTATCATAAACCTGTCAAACTTCAAATTCCACTACCTTGGAGATTTCTTTAGGCCATACAAGCTCTTCTTCAACCTGCATACCAAATTCTCCTTCCCTTTGACCTCATACCCCTGTGGCTGTTGCATATGAATATCTTCCTCCAAATCCCCATGGAAAAAAATGTTTTTACATCTAACAGTTCAAGATGCAAATATTCTACTACTACAAGACTTAAAATAGTTCTAATTGAATTCATCTTAACAATAGGAGAAATTATTTCATCAAAATATATATCTTTCTTTTGTGCAAACCCCTTTACAACAAGTCGAGCCTTGTACCATTTTTTCCTCCATCTTCTTCCTTCAACTTGTAAACCCATTTATTCTGCAATGTTAGTTTGCCCACAGGAAACTTAACCAAGTCCCAATTCTATTTATTTACCAAGGAATCCATTTTCTCTTTCATGCCTTTCTCCCACTTCATTTTGGTGTCAACCTACCTTGCCTCTTCATAACATTCTGGTTCACCATAATCAATGAACAATAAATAATACAATGAAGGAGAGTATCATTCAGGGGGTTTAATTAACCTGAAATATCTTCTAACAACACTTGTAGGAGTTTGAGGTACTTGTTTCTCTTGTTGTTGTACATTTTGACTTTCTAGTACCTTTGGAATTTCCTTTTTAGTGATCTCATCAAGCACTGTGTATTCTGGTTTTTCTTCTTACTGTTTCCTTCCCTACAACTGCTGTTTTTCCATGACCTTCTCATTGAATATTACATCTCTATACCTATTTTTTTTTTTTTTTTCATAATCCCATAAGAAATAACCAAAATCATTAACACCATATCCAATAAAGGTATACTTATTGGATTTTTCTACAAGATTTGTTCTATTTTCTTTATGAATATGGACAAATTCTTCACAACCGAAAGTTTTCAGAATGAATAGTTTACCTTTTTACCTATCCATGCCTCCTATGGAATTCTACCATCCAAATAAATTAAATTTCCTATGTTAATCAAGCAAACTAAAATATCTACAATATCTTCCCAAACTTTTAAGGGCAATCCTACATGCAATCTCATATTCCTTGCACACTCAATGATTGTCCTATTCATCCTTTCTAACACACCATTTTCTTGTGGTGCTCCTGGAACTATCTTCTCTCTACGAATCCCATGGTATGAACAATAATCATCAAATGACTTGTTGCAGTATTCATCTCCATTATCTGATCTAAGAAACTTAAACCTATTTCCTGTCCAATTCTCAACCAAAGCTTTCCATTTCTCAAAAGTACAAAAAATATCATATTTTTGTTGAATGCAATAAACCCAAGTTTTTCTAGTTGAATCATCAATAAAAGTAACATAATAATGAGAACCACCAAGAGATGATACCTGAGTTGGTCCCCATACATCTGTATGCACAAGCTCTAACTTTCACTCCTGTTTTTTTTTCCGACTCTGAGAAATCTAACTCTCTTTTGTTTTCCATAAACACAATGCTCACAGAAATCCAAATCAATTTGTTTAAGTTCTGGAAACAAATTTATTTTCTGAAGTATATGCATCCTCTTCTCACTCATGTGTCCAAGACTATGATGCCACAATGTTGTAACCACTCCTGTATAAGTTACAGAGATAGAAGAGTCAATATTACCAGTACATAAATACAATTTACCTACCTTCTCTCCTTTTTCTATCACCAATGATCCTTTGGTGACCTTTCACTTCTTATATGTAAATATGGATATACAACCTTCATTTTCCAACTTCCTCATTGAAATTATATTTTTCCTTAGATCGAGAACATGTCTTACCTCTTTCAAAAACCATTGGTTTCCATTCCTTTGCTTTATTTTTACCTTTCCCATTCCAACAATTTTGCATGGTACATCATCACCCAAATGAAACTGTCCAAAATCACCTTGAACACAATATAGAAAATGTTTCCTATGGGGTGTGGCATGAAATGAGGCCCCTAAATATACTACCTAAGACTCACAAATATTATCTACAAAAATAATCAAAGCATCTTGTAACGCATCACCTCTTACATTTGCTTCCTGATTTTTCACCTGTTGTCTATATCTTTGTTTCTTTGGATCTCTGCAATATCTCTTCAGATGTTATTTCTTCCCACAATTCCAGCACTCTATCTTTCCAAGTATGGATTTGGATATTCCCTTCCTATAATTATTGCGGTTCCTTGATATCTTTCCTCTATACTTTTGTCTTCCTTTGATCTCCATGTTTAACGCATTAGTTTATGTCTCACCTGTGTTGTTTCATCGCATTTCCTCGCTAAGGATAACACCAAAACATCACCAAATTTTAGAGTATTTGAACCAGATACAGAGTTGCTTACCACCATGACCAAGTTGTTCCAAATTTATGGCAATGAGAATAGGATTAGAAGAGCCATGACCTTGTCATCAAAGTCCACTTTTACAAAACTTAGTTGATTAGTAACTGTATTAAATTCATTTAAATGATCTGCAACATACCCACCTTCTCACATCTTCATATTAAATAATATATTCATTAGAAATACCTTATTGGATGATGATGGTTTTTCATATACTTTAGCCAATGCATCTATTAACTCCTTTGTTGTATTTTCTTTCAAAATATTGAAATCCACCGACGCTTCCAGGGTCAGTCGTATTGTTCCTAGTGCATTTCTTTCAAGAACCTCCCATTATTCGTCCTTCATGGCCATCATATTCTTTTATATTCCACCCAATGGTAGGAATAGATCCTTCTAATATAAATAATATTCCATCTGCATCTTCCACAACTAGTATTACTTGGGACCCTCTTTTCCTACGAGTTACCTTTTGCTCTGATACCAGTGGAGTAATAAAATAATACAAATGTGGAAATAAAACATATTAGATACATAATACAATAGAGACATAGATATATGTGGTTCAATCAGTGTGGACTACGTCCACTAGAGAAATTTCCAGGTCATTCCTTTATTATTACCTAGCAAATGAAGGGATACAACCTACAACCTAGAACACACTCATTGTAACTTCCTCTTCTTTCTCTCACAGTCTCCTATCCTAGAATACGATGTTTTCAATGATACACAGCTAGAATACAGTTCCCAAATTAAAGAGGGTTTCCTTCTAGGGAAAAAAACCCTAACATAAGCTCTACTGTCAGATTTGCGACCTTATAATGAACGATCCAGATTTACTATGAAATTACAATACACATTTACAAGGAAATTATTCCTTTGGGGGCCCACTTTCTCCCAGACCCCGCTGGGGGGGAAATACACACCTGGAATCCCCCTACGTGGAGTGGTGTACAATATTCATGGGGTATAAACACCCCTAAAAATATAACAAACAAGATCTATTTCCACACAACTGTGCCTCCTACATCCGGGTTGCAAAATTACTACACATTTCTTCTTGTTAATAATTTGGGAATTTCAAAACTACAATATTATTCATATCGGAGTATAACTCCACATGAGTAAAACAAATAAAAAATAAAAAATTTCTGGATCCTGTTGGAATCATTATTTGAGACCTAACATGTTGGATTCCTCTCGTTTCCCTTATCGCAGTCATACCTATCATTTTTTGTCAAATTATTTTCCTGTCAAACCAACCCCTTTCCAACACCTTTTTTTAGCCTTACCTCATTGGATTCCCCTCGTTTCCATGATCGTCGTGATACACTTCTCCCATAACCCATTTTATTTTTGGTCCCACCCATCCCTTTTCATTTTTCCTCTCCATCATGGCCCACACCCATAGCCAATACTTGAAATCTTGCTTCATTTCCTTGTCCTCTAATTTCAAAAATATTCAATAGGAAGTGAGGCATCTCAGTGTGAATTTTTACACCATAAATAAAAAATTCATTCCTCCATAGACACCAAAATGGAAACCATAAAACATGACCTCTCTAGAAGGCCTACATCCTTCACTAGCAGGCTCTGCGCCAAGCTGAATATCCCTACAAATATTTCATGGTTTGACACACCTTTGCACTCCAATGTTGAAACTTCATCTAATTCCCTGAGTTTTCATCCCCATCACTTTCAGCGTGACCTACACCTTTCACATGTGGATGTGAACAAATTTGATGGCTTAAATCCCACTGGCTGGGTAACTCAAATGGAACATTATTTTTCTTTGTATGGAATTACATATGAGTTGGACAAACTCTGGTATGGTGTTCTCCATATATATTAAGAACGTTGATAATGGTGGAAATGGAGAAAAATGCTCGCTAAGGGTATGTGGCTTGGACATAATTTGTGGCAGAGATTTGTGAATGCTTTGACACTGAAACCAACTATTTAGGTTTTTTGAGAAAGTTGAAACAATCTGGCACAATGGAAGACTTTATAGCTAGTTTTGAGAAATTGGCTTTCCGTACATAGGGCATGTCTAATTATTTTTTCAAAGAATGTTTTATTAGTGGAATCAAACATGATATTCATTCCCATGTCCTCATGGCTCTTCCTCAAAGCTGGGTGGAAGCTACTAAAAGAGATAAGGAAGCACAATAGGTTGTATCTTCTCAAACTAGAAAACCCTCCTTTATTTCTCACCCTAAACCAATCACTCCCACTCCTCCTTCCACTCCACTTAAGATCCATAAATTGACCAGGGTAGAAATGGATGAATTCCAACTCAAAGGCCTTTGTTATTATTGTGATGAAAAATGTTTTCCTGGGCACAAGTGTAAGGAATAAAACCTTTTTATGGCCATCTCCAAGGATGTTACAGAAAAATCCCCCTATGGACAGGTGGATCTTCCCTTAGATTATATACCCCTAATACCGAGACAGAAAGATGAAAATGTACACTAACATCCCTTTGATATTTTCTTAACTAGATGAAAAGAGAGAGAGGAAGAAAGGGTGTGATGCACCTATTTCCGGTGTTTGTTCTTGCTGCTCCAATGGATCTTGATCTCCAAACTCGTTGGGACAACATGATACCTGCAAACCACAGACAACAAAGAGATATAAGGTAACTCCTACTCTAGAATAATATATTAAACAAATTCATCTACAATAGACAAGCATATGTAAATATACATAAACTAGAAGGAAATAGGCCAAGCATATATTAATGAGAACACTAAAAAGACACTTACAATTTGTAGATGTAGTTGCAGCAACCTCTCCAAGTCCCCTTCATCCAACCCTTACACGATGCTTCCAAGATCATAAGTTTGATATCCAAAAGATTCCTCCCCAGATCATAAGTTTGATGCCTCTAATTTTCCTTTCCTTATCCATGGAAAGTCCCTCATTATATTGGATTTGGAGGCTTAACCACCATGGAGAGGATCACTCATTAGATCCACTAAAATGGGATCTCTAAGATATTTAGGGAGAAAATATCTCTTCAGGATTTTAGCGAGGAAATATCTCTCAAGAATTTTAAGGAGGAATTATTTCAACCATCCATGAGATCCTCAACCCCCCCTAAAAAATAGGAAACCAAATGTGAGGTGGATTCTCACACTACATTTATTTCATTTTCATGAATATTAATAATAATTCATGTGTACATAGTATTTTGATCGTCATATAATACAATTCTCTTCCACATTCACTAGGGATTGTGACATATGTTATTTCATGGTGTTGAGGTGTATGCGACACTTAGCAAGGTTCATATGACACTTTTACGATACTTGTGAAACTTAGGGAGAGGTACCTAGGTGTGGAAATTTGATGTGTAACAGTATGCCCCTAAAGTCTAAGGTCAGAAGAGAAATTGATGGCCGAAACACTTTACAATTATTCAATGTAATGGCTTGGAGTTGGAGAACTTGGAAGAAGATACAAACAACCATAAAAAAATATTAATATATGTTCCATTTCCAAGGTAGGAATACATATGCTTGGAATATGAGATGACTCAAAGCACGATCGTCGACCAATACACTGTGGATCCATGAAAAATATTCACTAAGGATATGGCCACCAAAGATACAATGTGGATCCATACCTCCATGACATGAACTGATCGTAGCCATGAAAAATAAATAGTGGAGCTATGAGATGATAAAACATAGCCACAGACCAATACAATGTGGATCTATTTGAAAGTATATATATCAACATGCTCAAATGATCTCCTTCACAACCTTGGCAAATAAGATGATAGAGTGAATGAACTAGGGTATTCCTCCCAATCTTGATGTGTTATGAATCTATCTATGTGAGTAGATTATTTGATGTTGAACATGGTAGAAACCACTTGATTACCGATCATTGAGGTAAATCGTTAACAAGTGCAATGGAAATCACCAATTATGTCAATGACTCCCAAGGTACATTAGTACATTCCAATGAATGTGAATAAATGAGCTGATGTCAAAAATTCATTGAATCATTTATTAGAGGTTGATGATGTAAACCTATTGTTGGAAGCAAGGAGGCCTATCATTGAGGAATGAAGATCCCAAGGTAATAACTAGCTTCTAAGTCTAATTCCCAGATAATGTGTTGAAGTTGATAGGAAAAGAATCTTTGAAGGAGGGCCTTGATGTATCTCCCATCATCGACACAAAACTGACACATGAAAGTGATGTAATATGGTGAATTGAATGAGTATGGAATTACACAAGAAATGGAAACTGACAATACTCCATATGAATGGATTGAAGTGAAACTTCCCTTGAACACGATGAGGCACAAAAACTGACTTGGAAACATTTAATCAATGAGTATCAAGAATGTAATGTGACAACAATACGAAAACTCTTTGAATTGATGAAAAAGTATGGTGACACATGGAATTGGTATGACCTAGAGACAAGCAGAATACCCAACTGTAAGACAAGATGCAAACAAGTTCCATGTTCAAGGGAGACAAAAGATTACATAAAGGATTCTCAAAACCTTGACCCACTTCTTTCAATTTCACCCCCACCCAGATAAATGAGTACCTCTTTTTCCATTAATGAGCTCGAGGAGGGTAACACATGGTCGATATAAATCACCTTTAGTAATTTCCTCTTCCTTTGTTTAACGAACTGGAAGAAGTAAGGGTTTGCTCCCATATGGGTCCTTCAATGTGTAGTTTAGCGAGTCCATAGAAAGAAAAATCGATGTTTTTTCATATTTAGAGAGTCTGAAAATAACTTAAAGGCGACTCCAAGGTTGTCCTTTTTCATGATGTTTAGTCTCTGAGATCCGAAAAAGTATAAAATGATACGACGAAGAACTCTTCTAATCATTTTTTATTAGAGTGTTCATTTTTCGTAATTAGTCTCACGAGGCCAAAAAATATATAAACTATCACTCAAAAGACACCCTTTCAAACCTTTTAATGAGTGTGAAAGGAAGCAAGATCAATCAACAATCTTTTCATGTTTAGAGAGTTTGAAAAGAGATTAAAGGAAACTTCAAGGGGGTCCTTTTTCATATAACCTTTATGATTTCAAAAAAGTGATAAAAGTATAGTTGGTCATATCCTCCTGTATTTACGAGAACGAGAAAGAACCAAGACTAATCTCAAAATTGGTTTCATTTTTACATAAGCTTGAAACAAAACTAAACTGTGCTTGTAATTTCCCAACATAATTTCCAAAGGTTTTTAGGGATACCCATGGATGGTTGGTATTATGCCCCCATCTTGAAAATCTAGCGACTTAACTTGAGAATGATAATCAAAGGTTGGAGACATGTCCCCCCAAGCTTCGTTTCATTCGTCGACGCTTATATTGTCACTAATTTCTATACTAGATGGAGTAAAATGGTAAGGATGGATGAAAGGAAGGTTCAAATATAAGACCTAATGAAACAATTGACTCAACATCTACGAGATCTAGCTAAAGACTCGACTTGATATCTACGAGATATAGTGAAAAGACTCGACTTGATAGAGAGGTAAATTTTTCATTTTTTAACGAGCTTGACATAGACAACGAACTATGCTCATAGCTTATGTTTCATTTTTTAATGAGCTTTCCATAGAGAAGAAAAACTATGCTCAAGGCCTTTATTTCATTTTTTAACGAGATTTTCACAGAGAAACAAAACTATGATCAATATCTCTCCTTGATCATGGATTCCAAGAGGACAATGCTCTGGAAGGAATACATTTCAAGGGACAAATGTCAGCCACGACGTCCAGAATATCTTCGTTAGATGGAGGAAAAACACTCTGGAAGGAATACATGTTGGCAACCTCGATAAGGGTAGGGATATCTGGCTCTAATATCCCTATTGAAGAGATGACCATGTCAAATACTAGATCTAAGTCAAGAGAAGGGAGAGATTCCCTATCATGCAGGGATGAATGGATGGGGAAAGTCGTTACATAATTGACCTGTGGTGGGGAGGACATCACTAGAATGTATGGATCATTCAGGGAAGGTGTATGGTTGACAATTGGATGAGGGTCAATGAATGAAAGTTGGTTGATTATTACTATGTTTCCATTGTGAGGGAAACATATCACTCGAAAGGGAGTGGACACAAAATCTCTGATAACGTAGACATAGTCTCGCCCGAGGAGCAACTTAAAGTCCAAGGGATCATGAATTACTATCACATTGACATAGGCCATTTTTCCTCCCAAAGTAACTAGAAACTGAGGAAGGATCCCTAAATGTTGACTAACTCTTTTGCCAAAGGTCAACAGATTCTGAGTCACGAGCGCAAGTTGCGAGGAACCAAAATCTTTCCAAGCATCTGTGGATAAGATTCTAACAAAACAACCTTCATATATTATAGTTTTACGAATATTACTATCACAAACATGCACGGTGATTTGGAAAGACATGTTAGAAGGAAGACGAGGTTCTGTCAAATGATTCCAATTAATATAAATCATATGATTACATGAATGGTGCCATCGGGACAAGAATATTTACCCCTTATTCAGGTGAATTAGTATTAATGAGGTAGACCTAAGTGACATCCTAACTCTTTGAATGAGGAGTGGGATCGACCGATGACAAAACCAAATCGACCACTTTGGTTTCACTCTTCAAGGGAGGAGTGGGATCGATCGATAAGGAAATCAGATTGACCACTTGGGATGCACTCTTCAAGGGAGGAGTGAAATCGATCAATTATGGAACTGGATCGACCACTTTGGCACTCTTCGGATGAAGAGTGGGATTGATAAATGATGAAACTAGATCAACCACTATGGCACTCTTCATATGAAGAGTGGGGTTGAATGATGATGGAACTAGATCAACCACTTGGGTTAGTGGTTCAACCGAGAATGAAACCAGATTGACAACCTAATCAACCAGACTGACCGGGGATGGAACCAGATTGAAAATTTCATAAACTAATGATGGTTTGGAATAAATATTATGATAACCAGTTGGAATTTGAATATTTTCCAAAATATAAGAAGCCTCGTCCATACGAGGGAAAAGGTGCGAGTAATGATCACCTTCGCGTAACAAGAAAGGAAATTTGACAGTTCTATTATTCTTACCAAAATTAATGTCACTAGCTAATGGGGTGTAACCAACATGTCCCGTAGGGGCTGATGACATGGAAAACCACATTTATAATACCTTGAGGAGACTAGGGAAATCCGTCAGAAAGTGGTTACCCTTACAAATCCTGCAAGCGAATTTGGGTTTAGGATTCTTCGTTTTAGACATGTCAACTTTATCAAAAATCCCAATATGATTAACCATAGTTGGTTGCTTGGATCCAACATGATCTAATGTGGTTGGAGGCTTGGTCCCTTTCTGGTTCTTCTTGTTCTTCTCTTTCCATTTCTTCTTCTTATTATCAACCTGGCTACTCGATTTAAAGCTTTCACTAGGCGAAGACGGAGAAAGGGGAGGAGACCTAATGGGTGAAGAAGGAGAAATGTCGAAATGAGGTTGATGTGTGGGTGGTGCACTTACATATGAAGCATTAGTTTCATCTGAAGCATTGGTAAGATTTGATATCATTGGAGTGGGGAACAATCATACCAGTAATCCAATTGTGAATCTTAGAAGACTCAGTGTGGCAATGTATGGAGGACCAACATTTTAAAAAGAAGGAAAGGAGAAAGGTTCCCTCGGAAAAGGGGTTCCTTTTTTGGTACTCCCAGGAGTTGATTCCATTCACACTCACTTTACCTAAGGTACACTAAGGAAAAAAAACAACACACACTACAAATCTAAGAAGAAAACAATCAAACAAACCTTCCCAAAATGAAACCATTATTTGGTGATGAAATCCAACATTGCAAGATCAATATAGGAAGGGGATGGGACAGAGCGGGTGGATCAGTTACATTTGTGACCTGCTTAACGAGCTTATGCCTTGGTGCAAATTCCCACATGATTTTACCCATGGGTTTACCCTCCAAGGAGCCCAAGCGAGTTTGACCAACATCTGACCCAGGTACAATGATGACTCCCCTTCATTGTCACCTTGTGTATCAACCCTACATATATAGGCCACTAAGGTTACCAATTCGTAGTCAGCCTCTGGGAGGGTACAATTGATAGTTGGGAAGGAACGTATGGGTAGGAGAACAAGTCCAAAATTCTTCAAGAGAACTGAATAAAAGTAGACCGAAATACTACTAAGAACCCTGAATGGGTTCATTATTCACAAAGCTCCGAGACCAAATGGAAATAGTCTTTTATCAGGAAGAACCTCTAATATACAATCTTTTCACTATGTGGGTTAATCTTCAGAAGGGAAACATCCGTTGCTCTCTTGCACGCGACCTCATGTGGATTCGCCAGTGGTGTTGCCAATTTCTGTTACAGAAATGTCACCCTACAGATAGGTGGATCTTCCCTCAAATTCTATACCCCTAATACCGAGACAAAAATATGCAAATGGACACTAACATCCCTTTGATATTTGTTTACACTAGTAAATTTGGATCATTTTGCGATGACCATTTCGACGCTCTTGCGACATTAAGTCATGGATATTGCAATGAATATTGGGCCCCTCAAATGTTTCTTCACACGTCATCGCAAGTGCAACGAACCTGGGATAACACCGCAAGAGAGATGACCTACAATGATCGTCACAAGAGAGATGAAATACAAATGTCATCACAAGAGAGACGACCTACAAAAGTAGTCACAAGAGAGATTTTAAATGATCATCTTCGCAAGAACGACAAATGAGGAAAAATGTCACAAGAACAACAACTGAGGAGAGATGAAATACAAATGTCATCACAAGAGAGATGACCTACAGAAGTAGTCACAAGAGAGATTTTAAATGATCATCTTCGCAAGAACGACAACTAAGGAAAAATGTCACAAGAACAACAACTTAGGATGATTGTCGAACAAATGACAACCCAGGATGATCGTCGCAAGAGAGACGTTGAACAATCATTTCCGCAAGAATTAAAATCGAAGATGATCGTTGCAATAGAGGCGACCAAGGAAAATCATCACAGGAATGACAACCTAGGAATCGTCACAAGAGAGACTATTTATGATCCGTGTGGCTACAAGAGAGACAAAATATATCTATTTAAAAATAAATAGATAGTCAGGATCAATCATAATCGATGACCAAGGAGCATTGAAGAATTTAAATTTGTGCAAGGGATAATTTTGAAGCGTGGTCCCACAATCCAAACCACGGTTTCCATTGACGAGTACGTGTCAGTATCGGTTTGATTGTGGAATGACAAGTGGGTTGTTCCAAAACTGCCAGTTCACATCTCTGCAAAGTGAAAATTATAAAAGGTCAATTTGACATTTTTATTCTTTATTATTTTCAAACTCGGGGACCTTTGCAACACTATCATGACCTCCATTGTTTTGTTGCATCCCAACTTTGCACCATCAAAACCTGTTTCTAGGTATTTCATCGCCATGGATCCCATAGTATTAATAGTAGCAGAGAAAGACCCTGCAAGTAATGAGTAAGCCCTAATTGGCATAGATGCAGATGTATTTATCCCTATTATCATTATTTCCCCCATTTCGGTGTCTCAAATACACTTAGATGATATAAAAGGAAAAAGTATTCCATTTTTAGAAGCAGTCGAGGCCTCCATTGTCCCATATGTTTTCGAGGTTTATTTCCCTTTTCCTGAATTCGTAGGTTGGTGCGCTGAGAAATAGTCCCATTTAAAAAGGGTAATTGTCAATAAACAGAGGTCTCAAGGCCTGTGTAGAATAGATAATTTGTCAATCCGAAAGTCGCTCAATTTTCGCGAAGCATTTTCCTTTAATTTTGACTTATTCAATGAAGAAAAAGTGATTAAGGTTTACAGAGAATGTTAGTGAGAGCTCAAAAGTCATTTTCTACAACAAATCATTAAACTTGAACTAATATTAGAGAGTCTATATTAGAGAGTCTATCCTTACCAATAAGTATCCACATGATGGTCATTGAAGTTTAGTGGGTTTGTTCCCTATTGAGTCAGGTCCTAGTTCTAGATAATGATAAATATGTTGTTGAAGTCATGCTGGGTTTAATTTTGATTTTTTTCAAGTCAGAGCTTGGTCAGTGAGTCTGAATTATTTTTGATAAATTCCTAGATGAAACCATTCACAAGCAGCTAATGAATTTCCACTCTTTGATACATTTCAGATACTATACATATTTGTTAAAGATTTTCTTAGAAATTAACCATCGAGAAATCCCTAAAACAACTTTTGTATCCACTGAATGTAAAAGAATCACTTTGATCATATTCATCAACAAGGTCATGTCAAGAATCTATTCTCTGATTTTCAATACAAGTTTACCCAAAAATATGGAGGACATGAAGACTCACCTACAAAAAAATCCAGAAAACAGAGTAGGAGACTAGATACTTTTTTTTGCATTCAACAATGATCTGGGTATATGGTTTTCATGAGTATCCTTATTTGCTACTTGTTTTACTAACTCCCATGATTTTTTCTCTTGTATTCATCAGACAAAGAATCATCTCTGAGACATAGAACTTCATCAAACTGCAGAGAGCCTCTAACATCAAATTTCCCTTTGTTATTGGTCCTTTTGTTGTTAAATACATATCATGTTTATCACAGGTTAAGGAAAAACTCAAAGAGTTTGGATTTTCAAAAATACAAGGAAGACAATACGATCCACATCAGATCATATCCAAGAGAAGACATATGAATAAAAATGCACCTTATGAACATGAGAATGTGGAAGGCTTGGATAAAATAGATAATGTGGAAGTGTGTATTGATGTGGAAGAACCATTGCATCTAGTCCAAACACAACAAGCTTCTCAAAAGTTGGTGATTCAAATTCCCAAAATCAGTGTGTACAACAAAAGAATCACTTCAGAGACTATGGATATTGACGTTGAACAAACTGCTAAAAAGAAGATGAAATTTGTTCTGCCAAAGTAGATAGTAGATTTGGAAGATGAAGGACCCGGAGATCAAGTGAATTTGAACACTGTGGAAAGTGGCACCAGCATTGTATAAATTGAGGAAATAAGTCATCTTGAAAGTGAAGATAGCTCAAGAGTCTCTCACAATCAAAAATATTATTTTGATAAAGCACCTAATGCAACTTATCAGTCTAGAGAAGATCTAGAAAAACAATATGATGAAAAGAGAAATGTGGATTTGGGTGAAATAAGGGATTTGTTTCCTGAAGTAGAAAAACTTTCTCAACTGAAATCTTCCTTGTTCACTATGAGGGATATTGAAAATAAAACTTTTAGTATTGCAGTTGTGGAGGAGGATAAAGTGTCAGAGATTAAAATCAAATATGACAATATAAGTGCCCCTAACAAAGTGAAATTCCATAAGCAGGCCAGTAATCTGTTTTATTCTAATTATTTGAGTTTAAATTTGAAAAATTCAAGGATGACATCCTTAGCTACAAAATTATAAGGACAACTAAGATAGGAAAAAGAATCCAAGAAAGCTTGGAAAACTGAAATTAAAAGGCTTGAGTCTGAAGGTCCCCAAGGTGTGGCGTCTTCATTGGATGAAAAAGATAAAATAGTTCAAAGTTTGAAGAAAAAGTTGAAGATGCTTGCTACAGAACACCCACAAACAACATAATTGGTAGTTTTAGAGCAAGAAAAAGAAACATTTCGGAAAGAAGCACTGGATTATAAGGCTAAGTTTTTGCAACTGGAAAAGGAAAATATGGAATGGTCTAAAGAAAAAGTAGAGTTTGTGAATGAATTCATGGTTTTATCCCCTGCTTTAGGAACTAGATCAACCACTGAAGACATTGTTTAGGATATGTCACAAGTCACTCTAAAATAAGGAGAGATCAAAGGGTTAAAGAAAAACATGGAGAAATTGGAGCAGGAAGTGCAAACAAAGGATGAAAAGACATCCCAAGTTCAAAAGGAAAAGGTAGTCTTTTAGGAGAAGATTAATAAATTGAATTCAAGATCGAGAGGAAAAAGTCTGTTGCAAGGAGATAAACATATCATATGGGATTCTATAGCTGCTGAGGCTACAAAATTTAGATCATATTTGAATTTTGTAAATGATAAAGATAATATAGAAATAATAGTCAGGCATAGATGCATTGTTGTAAATGAGACTTTAGCCAAAAATCCATCTTAATGAGAACAAAATGTCATTAATATTTTCAAATCAGTTACTCCTATAGATCTTCAGACCATTGGAGTAAAATACAGAACTACATTGATTATCTGGTCTAGAAGGATTATTGCAAAACATGAGCTTTTGAAATCAGTTCTGAATAAAGCAATACAAATGGAGCTAAGTGTGCAAAATTTCAAGAATTTATTTTAAGATTTTTTCATAAAGGGCCTTCCATCATTCTGGGATTCTAAAGGTAAGTTTCATGTTCAAGAAGAATATAATGCACTTTTGACTCAATCACGGATGGACCACTACAAATTTGAAACCATGGAGGAGGGTTTGAAAGGGGCTACTTTAGTTGATAAACTGAGTACATATTTTTAGATTTTAAATCAGTTTAAGACAATAAAACTTGGTTTACATGTCATGTATTATGCCACTTGTATTGACTTGGAAATTTTAATGAAGGAAATGGCAGATTATGAGATTCCTTCTGATTTGCAATGGAAGGAAATTGTCATATTGGGTTTCCAATACCAAGTAAATGGTTTGCAGTTGTCGACCAAAATATAGAAGATCAAAGGAAGATACAATCAAAGTCAAAGGATGAATATAAAGGACCAAATTGCAAAAATATCCGCAACTCCCAGATTTTTTGGACTTAAATTTTCTATTTTTAGTGTAATCGATTCAAACCGAATGGAATCAAATTGTTGTATAAATATTGTAACTTTTGATGTATTCATGGTTGGAAGAAGAACAAAGGGACAAATTGTACTGATTATTGTAATAATTTATGAATCTGAATGAATACAAGTGGAGATGCCCAGAGTTTTTTCATCCCAAAGATTCATGTGGTGATGTTCTGAAGTATGTGTCTCCTTTCATTTGTGTTTTTCTAGTTTTCTATCTCTTCATATGCAACCTTTCATATGTTTAAAATTGGATGTTAATGGGTCTGAAATTCATCTAAATGGTTCTTTAGATATACACAATTTTAAATTATGTTTTCTTTCTTAACTCATCATAATTCATCTCTTATGGTGTTGTGATTGATAATATATGTTTCTTCTATCTTCCATCATATCACAAAAAAAAAATATTGAAAGTTCAGTGAGTCATGACACCTTAAATGTTAAAAGAGAGCCACATTAAGTGGAAATCATAACTATGGAGTGAACCCTATGTAATACAATAAGAGAATGCTATGAAATTGTATGTTGTGTCTTCAATTTTTTTCATTCTATATTTATATTATTTTTCTTTTTCATGGTTACGATATGCTTCAGTCACAAAATATATACAAATTTACAAACAAAAATGCATGCAAACCTCAATGAACGTATAGGGAAATTAAAGTGAAAAATGATTTCCAAAAAGCTTGACATATTGACATAAAAACATTACTCATTTGGATGCAATGTGCATTGCATTGAAAAGAAATATAATTTATCCTTCTATTCTATTATCACTCTTTAATTTATTTATACTGAGAAAATAAACCCAGAGGTAACCACAAACCAACTTTAGAAACTAGAATCTAACCCTTCCAGTATCAAAGAGGGATCTCTCCCAAATCAGTCACTGAAATGACTGATTTTCTTTTTGTTTCTTGAGGTTAGGTCCTTGGATTGTGAATAAAGTTTTGGATGGGATTTGATGTTTAAGCATGTGATAAATCCATTAGGAATGGAGTCAAAAGTTTGAAGCTTATGAATATGTGGGTAATCTGTCAATTAATCGGAAAATACTTCATAGGAAAGATAGACACTAACTGTGTGATGGTTTAATTTAAATTTCATTGTAGCAAAAAGGACATAAGCAAAACACAAATCAACACTTTAAGTAATCATATTTTGAAATTTCTTAATATGTTTTAGCAAAAGAAAACACCATTGATATTCTAAACTATGTGACAGAGCATCAACATGATGAATTCTGAAACAATATTTTAATTGAATATCATTAAGATACAGAAACATAGAAATAAATTGAAAGAAGAACATACACTGAAGTGAACATGCAATACAGTCACTGGAACATGAATCTATGAAGCAAGACTGGATCCCATAAGCCTTGGATCACCCAACTTTATTAATTCTTTAGGAAAATATTACAACACAAATACTCTCACAATACTTAATTCACCAAACTTTCTCCCACCCTTTGTGTTAGATCAACTTTAGAATTTTAAACTTTTTAATTTCGAAACCTTTGTTTTTACCTTTTAAAATAAAATGAAAATCAACCAAAAAAACTCAGGAGAATTGTTTTTTTTAATTAAATAAATTCATATTCGTTATATATCGATAAGGCACTTTAAATATTATTCGTTGAGGAGTTTTTATCTAAATTGATCAAACGACTCTGATGTTTTCAGGATTATAAAGCTGCGGGAATTTTAAAAGAAAGCTTTCAATAGTTACTTTGAAACTTCGTACTTCGGGAGTTTCAAACCATCTAAAGAGAAAAAAATCTTGAAGTTACAAAGGTTTGAAGTCTCAAAGACAATTTTCCCATGAAAAATTTCTAAGCAGATCCAAAGATGATTCACAGGGAACCTGTCATAAAACATTATCCTGGGCTGACATGTGGCATTCATTTTTAGCATTTGTTAGAGATCATTCACGTGATTTTAGGTGACATGTGTCACTTATCTTTTCTTGACACATAATTAAATATGAAATCATCATTTCCATGTCACTCCAAGAGATTGTCCTTCGGGAGGTAAATCAAATGATAGGTCTAGGACTGTCGAAGTACCAAAGTGTTTAACCATTTGATATAATAATAAATAAAAAACGTTTAAAAAACTAATAAAACATTAACAAAGTTTAATTAATCATAATTAACTATCAACTAATCACTCTGTGAATTCACACTTTGGGAGATTTCTGTTGTTCTTCATCCAAAACCCAAGAATGTCGAACCACCAAAGTATAATTGCATTTATAGCTGGCTGAAGTTAAAGATTTGGATAAATATTGCAATTGTCAGGTAATAAAATCCATAGATTTTTCTTAATAATTACTTTGTCAGTAGATTATTGTGAAAATTAATAGACCTTAATAGTTTTATGAATAAAGGTAATTTTGAACTTCAAACCATTCTACCATTTGCAATTGGATTTTTCACATCTAGTGTTGAGAGCTTACATGTTTTTTCTTCTCACAGGAGGGTTAAATTCATGGCGTTGCACAAAGCAGGAAAGTCTATTGAGGATTCTAACCCAAATAATGATATTGTCTCAAACACTATTACTCGAATCACATATGCTATCAACACTTGGAAACAAGTATACGACATTTTGGAGCACAAAATTCTTCTCTGTCCTGGTCATTCAGTCGAAGAAGAGGATGAACCATTTTCAATTAAGCTTAGGATGGTGGCTCAGTCCGAATTACACAAGGTTGTTGCTCGACCGAGGATAATGCCTTATAATGACATGATAAGATGGACCTTGGACCATATGGAAATCCCATCTAGAAGCATCTTCAGTCACCAGAAGACCTTTGTTGTATCCTTTCGACCAAAAGATATACAAGTAATGTATAAATTATCCTTTGAACCTAAATATAGTTATAATTCAACATTTATATTGGATTTTGAAAGGAGGGAACACACTTAGTATGGTATAAACAACCATGATATAATCAAAACCTAGTGCGGTAATACAACCAAATTCAAAATTGATGCTCATGGCATGTATTCCACAACATATTCGAATGATCACATTTTGTACGTTGCCATGATGCTTTGTCGATTATTCGGTAGGAAAAATCCTGCACATTTTATAGTGAAATGGGTTTCCATAATCAATGAAGTTGTTGAGGGTTATACTTTTAACTGGGCGAAAATGTTATCAGATAACCTAGCCAAGGAGGTTTTTTAGTATAACGTGTTGAAATATAGAGGAAAACATGCTCCCTTTTATATGTTTTCATACATCATGGACACAATTTGTTTTATGACTCCTTTTCCACTCATGAACTGGAGTTGGACCCCAACTAGTTATGAGCCCATACATTTTTACCACTCAAAGCTATAGGAGGAAAATTACAAAGATTTTATTTATGAAATTTGTCACAATGTAGTGATACCCATTCATGTGGCTATATATGGACACCCCCTCCAATAATATCAGAACAAATTATGGGAAATTTGGGTGCAATTGTAGATTGGTATATTGAAGAAAATTTGTCCTCAATCAAAGTATTCGGTTTCTTTGTACAAACCCATGCCATTCCCAAATTATTACCTGATAGACTAGTGTGCAGAGAAGTGTCTTATCAAACAGTGGCAAGAGTAATTATGTAACATCCCGCTCTGGCGCACTGAGAACACTTATTATTTGAGGACACTTGCTCGCAAGTGATCTGGACCCTTTTTGATGTTAGACCTATTATATTTGATTATGATGTGATGGACAGATGACATGATGTGTTACTATTTGATGTAGACGGGTGCTATTGATTCAGTTTGATTGAGTGTGCAGGTTTTTTGACCTTGAGGATGCAGAGCCATCGGTAGATCCCCCTTGGATTCCGGACTGAGTCAAGGAGTGTGCTTTTGGGTTGATATGTTTATTATGATGTTTTATTTATGATTTGATGTTGACATTTCTGACATGATTATTGGTGATGTAGGCTGACGATAGCTTGCCGACTTGACTCACATATGGAGAAAAGGGGCCACACACGATTGCAGAGAGGTTGAGGGAGAGGGGTGGACAGCAGCCCTGCCACCGCCTGCTAGCACTCCCGCCGTGGCTCGAACTGTAGGTTAACGATTACCTAGTTCGAGAGGACCCATGATGTCGTGAGGGCCGACTGCGACAGTCGCTTAGATGACCACATACTTGCTTGCTAGCACTTCTACATGATGGCCGGTAGGTTAAGCGATTACACTAGTTGAAGGACCACACGCGATGCGTGAGCCGGCTGACGGTCGCTCACGATGATTCTAAAGGAGGTGCAATGGCAAAGTGAGGAGCCTTGTTGCCCGTCCATAGTCTCCTACTAGTTCACCTAGCGGAGTGTTTACTCCAAGGGTTATACAGGTCTACCAATCAATTCAGTTAGCGAGTGGCGCCTTGGAGCGCATGGTACATCTGAAGAGCGTCGCCAAAAATTTCCAGTGGCGCAACCAAGCCATTAGTGCGACGAAGAACGTCGCTGGTAAGGTGGTTGATGAGTCAGCCTAATTAGCCCCAAGTCTTCAACACTGAATAAAACCTTAAGCATTACCGCCAACGATTAGCTAAGCCTAGATGCGAGATCACAAACCCTAAGCCTAGACCTTCTGGGGAAATTTTGAAGGTGTGGCCTTAACAAAGCTGTAAATTCAAAAGGAGAAACAAAAGCTGGGACCATCGCCTCTCTTTATCTTGTCTGCTTAATGAAACTATCCTCCCGACTGCTGGAATGTAGGGTATCCATCTCCCTTTTTCTTGTCTAGTCCACATTACTACTTAGCATAGCCATCCCTCCTAAATTAAATCATCTTTATCCGTTTTTGTAAAAACACTTACTTTTCCTATCTTGGTTTGCCAGCTTCGCGTTAATCTCTCTTTAATCCTGAAAATATAGATATATCAATGGTAAATTAAATGATGAATGCATGTTTATTCCATGAAAAATGAAAATATATATATATGTATATTTATGTATTATAAACAAATTATAAACAATAAAGTTAAGCTTGTAGAAAAGGAAATAAATTAAAAATAAATAAATAAATAAATAAATGATGGTAGCACATACCCATGATTTTTGAAAAGAAAAATAAAAATGAAATATATAAGCGAATAAAATAAAAAGAGAAAATTAAAGAAGTCAAAGGGAAACCTAAGTAAAAAGGGAATTGGGGTTTGAGTCTGAATATTGAAGGAGGGACCTTTTGCTGAGATTGGATTGTTATGATGAGAGAATAGAGGCCCGGTGATTTTCTGGTAGGAACTGGAAGCCTCATTGATTTGAGTGGTAGCTTCGGCCTTGGGTGGTAGAATGGATTACTCGGTTGTGTAGTATTGCCTATGACTCTGGGGGATAAGGGGGGAAGGAGAGTACCTCTAGCGTTTGGTTGGGAGGTACAGGTGAAGTCTCATTGGTTGGCAAGCAGGAGCTGGAGCAGCGTGGAATAGGAGCGGAAGAAAGCACCCAGTACGGGCTTCAACTCGGACAGTAAGCAGGAGCAGCTTGGAGCAGGGGCGGCAGGAAGCACCCAGTACAGGTTTCGACGTGGACAATAAGGCAACGGTATGTGTTGTTCTTGACAGAATAGGATGTTTATGATTTATGTTGGTAGTGGAACATGATTGTAAATGGATTAAAGGACGTTTGATTTATCTACTCTGCAATGTAAGAAAATATGTTCTCCATGTGTTATCCATGTGACTCGATGCATCCTGGGTAGGTTTTGTATTGTTTCCTAGTTCTGGGCAGATGTAAATAAATGTAAACACACGATTTTTACCAACTGTAATTCTCCCTCTTATTGAAAGGTTCAAGACTGGTTGTATAGTTAGTTATTGTTTAAATTTATGGCTAGGGGGGGGGGTGAAAGGGGGACCGGAATCCTTGCCTTCACCTCTGTCCTCATTGACTGATAACCTTCCCAGAGCTCGACCTTGCCAGAAAATTTTCGACCTGGCGTACTGCGCGTCCGAGTCAGTTGGTGTTGCGTTCTCTTCTCTGAGTTCAACGTAATGCGTTCTCCCTTGCAGTAGGCATTAGGTTTTTAATATCACCTTGCTTATGGATCTTCGGTTGTGGCCTCTCTTTAGACTTTGGGTCTGATTTAAATGCAACCGTGTATTAGTTGCTTTTGCCCGGGGTGACCTCCACTGTTCATCTGTACACATTATTTTAATTATTCATATTCTTAAAAGAGATTTCAGTGAATGTTCCTTATGAAACGTAGCCTTACCATAGTGGTCAGAGTTCTTTCATGTGGTCGGTCGAACTTGCGGTGAATCTCGTGCGGTGGTTACCTGCTACTTCAGTTTCCGTTTTATTCCTCGGTGCATAACCTTATTCGGATGAGAGGCACACATGCGTCCCCCAGGAGATTGAGTTTCGACCTGGTGCCTCTCGATCCATATCCCTCTGAAATTAGGACATCCTCAATGCGCAGTTAACGCGTAGTCAAGCGTTGTAGGAGAGTAGAACCCTCGACCAGCGTCTTGGCTCGAATGCAATCGGTGAAAGGGATGTGAATCTGTCCCAGGGCCTCTCGACGTTGCTTGCTAAAATAATTCGCCTTTGACCTTGATAAATCCAAGAGTTCTATTATAAATTGCATTAACAAGAAGACTGTCCGTCATGACTATTGACTCCATGATCGGTCCACTCAAGTAAGGTTTCAGGGAACAGTTGAGTATTGTCCTTTCAATTTTTAGCCCTTTAAACATATCTTTATTTTACGTATCGCCCTTTAAATTTTGATACTTTTAATGTGTTATTTAATATGGTCATTCTTATATTTGTCAGTCAATTAATAGCTCGGAATGCAGCTGTAGTGTATTTCTGTCTTTAAAATATCTTTATTTTACATATCGCCCTTTAATTTCTGATACTTTTAATGTGTTATTTAATATGGTCATTCTTATATTTGTCAGTCAATTAATAGCTCGGAATGCAGCTATAGTGTATTTCTGTCTTTAAAATATCTTTATTTTACATATCGCCCTTTAATTTCTGATAGTTTTAATGTGTTATTTAATATGGTCAATCTTATATTTTGCCAGTAAATTAATAGTCGGAATGCAGCTGTAGGTATTCCTGTCTTTAAAAATATAGTTATTTTACGTATCGCCCTTTAAATTTGATACTTTATTGTGTTAATTTTAATATGATCATTCCTATAATTGTCTGTCAATTGATGGTCCGGAAAATAGCTGTAGC
>SNQJ01S0000207.1:97994-108296 GCA_010110895.2 Picea sitchensis
TGTGATTCGGCATTTGTGTTTCAGCATCTGTGATTCAACATTCCTTGTGCGTGTTGACATCCTTGACTGCTCCATAACCGATTGCCATCAATGACAACCTTGATCATCTGCGTCATCTCTGCTGTAGCCATATTTCCAACAATTTGCATTGTTGTTGGTGAGAAAAATATTCATCAGATATGTATAGTATCTGAAGTGTCTAAGACAGTGGAAGTTAACTAGATGTTTTTGGATGGTATTAGTTAGGAACTCATCAAAATTAATGAAAACAACTTGACCTGACTTTGACTGGAAGAATTTGAGCAGGAAACCTAACTTTAACTAAAACCTTACTTGACAAAGAGGAGACACATTAAACCTCACTGACCATGATATCGATGCTTAAGGGCAAAGACAAACTTTGTGGGAACTGATCAAGCTTGATAATCATTCTTAAAAATAGAGTTTTAATCTCTAGTTGAAACTCCCTATGGACTCTATTCATTTCTTCCTCATCAAAAGGTTTAGATTTCTGAGAGAAAGACTTGAATTTTTAATGACTCCCTGACTGACACAACATCATTTTTACATAAGAATTTAGACCCCTTTTTATCAATTACAACTCTTTCTAACTCTGAGTATTTCTCTACACAACATCCTATAAATTCAAGAAACTAAAAATACAATTGGGTTGCATACATAATGAGAGAAGATTCGACAGACTCCAAAAATGACAAACCTTTCCCTCTAACATCAGCTAAATTACTTCTTAATTGAGAAATAGGGGAAACATTGAATTCAAGTTCACAAGCATCATTATCTCTATCGATTGAGGCTTCTTCATTATTTTATGGGCTTTGTTAAGATACTTCGAGCACGATGGGATCCATGGAAGCAAGAAAAAATACTTGGTAATGGAAATTATAATGGAGCTGATAATTCTTAAGTTGGTCGAAGGTGATAGTGGAAACAACTCCAATATTAGTTCTCGCTTTGACAAATATAAACAAAAATAAAACTCACATCAACTTTATAATATTCAACTTTTCGGAGTGACGGGTCGGCGGTTTCAATGTAAACCACTTTCTACTCCACAATTGTCCCCGTGGTGACACGTCTTTACCTTCAAAACCCGTTGTTTCCATTTCAAAACCACTTTATGGAATTAACCTCCATGCACTTTCCAGGCCCGTAATGCACACCAAGCATTGATCTTCCTCGATCAAAATCGTAACCCTTGATATTTGATTTCTTTCTATCGTCATTATTTTAGAACTCTTTCTAGCCAATTTAAACTATTTTGCCATATTTAACAGCCGTCCAGATGTGTTCCAAATCATTTCGTGCCTTTGCTAAAATTTAAAGAGGATTTTTTTGAGCTTATTAGGAAAATGAATATATATATATATATATATCACCTTACTACTCTTAAGAGAGAATATATATTTATCATGGTTTAAATATTCAACAATAATTGGCTCACAAATAATGGAATGTTTCACAAGCGAGATTTGAGCCCGGGTAGGGGAATAAAAAGTTTCCTCCCAAATCACCGAGCTAGACATAATTGAATGTCTGTGTATTCATGTGAATGCATTTAAGTCTAGGTGGGGAGGATAGAATTTCTCCTCCCAAACAATTGAGCTAGACCCAATTGAATGTGCACACACACACTCATGATTTATGTGTAGGTATGCTTTCTGACACGAGAAGGTATGTATGCTTTCTGTTTAAATTTGCAATATTTATTCCCAAGCATGGTATTCTGTTAACAAATCACTTATATCTCGAAGAAAACGAAGAAGTGATAAAAAAAATCATCAAGGGGGTTACATCCCACTCTCTGACTTTGATCACCAGTAAGAGTAGGTTAATCTCTTGCAAGGAAGAGGTAAGCATTGTCTTTACTAGTTCTACACTTACGATTGTGCAAATAACACTTGTCATGGTTGGTTGGCCACTCACTATAATATTTTATTTTCTGCAAAAAAATTCCTCCAATAAATTCAATGACTAGACCCTCACCAAGAAATCCCAAAATGAAAGAAGCGGAAGTCGGAAAAGGGTATACACCAAGCGCTGCAAGGAATATTTATTTTGTCTCAAAGATAGAATCAATTATCGATACTTCCACCAAAAATAATTTTACCCAACTGTAGATGTTCTACAACATAGAGGTGAGAACTAGATATAAGGTAATGCTCCCACATTAGGGATATTTTTTCAATAAAATCAATCAAGAAGATTACCCGAAGTTTACATCTCACAGCAACCCGGACGTCAGGATATTGGATGACCAGGTTTTTCCAAACATCAGGCGATCACATATACATATGTTATCCTATTGAACCCCAGTTTTTCCCTGCATCGAAACCCTAGGGTGGATAATTGACCACAAAAACGCAATGAAATTAATAGTCAATCATGAAGAGGGTGAGTGTGTTGGTGTTTTTATTCCAGTAGAGGTACAAAAATACTACAAATTGAGAGACCCAAAGGAGAGACTAAATACATAGTTTGTGGTCAAATTTTATGAGTTCTATGACACTAGTAGGTTACTAGCCTCATGGTGGAAAGAAGACAAGAATTTCACGAACAGGAGAAATGGTTGGTACAATACGGTAAAACTCAGAGATCCTTTTATGTACTTAATGGATTTGATCTGTCAATTGTATGAGGAAAATGATTTCTCTATGTTTTTAGAAGCATGGATTCCCTTGACATATACCATGGAAACTTTGGGAGTATTTTTAATTGGGGAACCATCATTTCAAAACAACTAAGCACCAAAATACTATAGGCCCAAACACCAATGTATGGAGAAACGCTAGTTTTCCACATGGCATCATACCTATTGGATGTAATATGTGCGATAAACATTTTCACAGGTATAAATTTAAGATGGCATGTTATTGAGTTACATGTGCATGTTTATTTCACCATTCTATGGGAAAATAGATGTAAGAAATTTTACGCCTCGATATGTGATGAGTTCATAGCCCGAGTGCACTTCATCATATTTACAAAAGAATTCCCAAGAATTTCAGCAGAATCCAAAAAGATGATTTCCAAAGTAGGCCACTTGTATTTTAAAGAAACAAGCACTTATATTAGAGTGTTTGAGGCTATTGGTGCACCACACATACTCCCCGTTCATGTCCCAGGCTGTATTATTTTGGAATAGATTAGTTACTAGACCATTATGAAAGGCTATAATGCCTCCCTGGTAAGAAACAAGAAGAGGGAATTCATACCCTATGGTTTTCATATCAGGTTTTACATTGTAAAAGACACTGCATAGGCGAGAAAAGAGGGATTGAGTTAGCTTGAGTATCAGTTCCCCAGAGGACATTTTAACACACATAATCCAAAAGGCTTGGTACTCTAGCATGCATCCCAGGTGTCCTCATGCTCTCTGTATAATGGACTGTGTACCTATTTCATACGAATCAACATCTATTACATCTTTCATCTCTTCAACTGTCATTTTAAAGCTATTTCCTACATACTTTCAATTTCTATGAAAACAAAGAAAAGAAGGGGAAAAAAATAAGAGGTTGGAGAATAAAAAAGGAAAGAAAAATAGGGTACCAATGCCCGTATGTATCTTTCAACCTTCTTCTTATCAACTTGAATCCCCCCTAGTCCCCATAGCGGATGAGAAGAAAACAGATCGACACTGGAAATTGAACCAAACAGGGGAAATAACACAAATAAATAAAACCATAACTTTACTCAGCAGAAAGAGAACAGGTAGACTTAATTTTCTTACCCACAGAATAAAATCATACCCTGCATCTACACCTCGCCCAATGGTTCCCTCTTCTGATAGCTCCCAACTACTTTTCGTAAAGCCCTCTGCATTGCAATTTTCAGAAAATCTATGGACGCGACAACCCACATATGAAGACACATACTTTCTAGTAACAGAAACCAAGATCACAAACAAAGATGGTCTGCAACAGAATTTAGAGATAGGGACTCCCACCATTGAATAAAAACAACAACAGAGAAACTTACCCGTCAACAAAATATGACAAGAGCTCAGCCCCAAAAGCTGCAAACCACAACAATAGGTCCAACAGCTTGCAAAGTTGAAGAACAACAAACCAGTGAACAACCACGAATACCTTGAACTGCAAGTGTAGGACCTCAACTTTGCAAAGTTGAATCAAACAAGAACCAGAATCATGGAATGAATTAGCGAACAAGGATCGATCACTCCAACACCGATGTCGACCATGAACATAACTGTTTTGCAATGAATCTATACAATAAACATTTAAGACTAGCCGAGTTGTTAGGTAAACAGTTAAGACTGTCAGGACTATTGAAGGGTGTAGGCCTGTGCAAGCATTTAAGAAAATATGCAGCGTGGCAGTCCTGTTCTCTCAAAGAACACAACAATAAAGAAAAAATCACACATAGTAATTTGGTAGAGAATGTATTCTACCTAGCAGAAAATGTTAAGGGAAACATTCAAACTAATGCTAGCATTAATCCACCTTCGACCAATGCATAATAAAATATATGATTCAAAAAGACCAAATACTTTGGATATGCCAACATATTTCACATTGGGAATAACAAAGGCAACAATAAGACCTCCAATCCATTGTCCAATCAGATCACAAAAATGATAGTTTTTATTATATAAAAATTGATGTTTTCACTTCCCTTGTTCCAACAGTAAACAATATGGAAATATTTCTCGTCAATGCACAATCTAATACCAGGTCAACGATTCATCGATTGCTATAGTCCCTCTATGCCTATGGCATGGACTAATAAAATTTCCACGAGTCAAAGTGATACCAGGCACAATTTACATAGCTAAAATTTCAAAATACTAATATGTTATCTAAACAATAACCGCAAGTCAAAGTGATGCACACTACTCTAGTGAATCTCACAGCGAACATACTTCACACTAAACCGAGCTTTGAGCTTTCAGGTTGAAAATCTCAAGGAAATACATTCCTAAGTTGAGCAGCCACTTGGCTACATTCACAGGCCATGTCCATGTCCTCAGCAACAATAGAGTGATATTTTTGGTGGGCTTCAAATAAACTATGGACGGGGCAAAAGGAAGTGTCCATTCTGACGGAGGATCCATTATCTCCAAGTCCCCCTCTAATATTTGCACCACTAATCCCATGGAAGGCCTTAGCCCTGAATTGATTTGAATACACCATAAGGCTGTCTTTATAAACCTATACGCCTCCTCCATATCCTCTGGCCTTTTCATTTCCAATCCAGTCTCAATCAATTCTTCCATTTTATCTTGCCTCGCTTTGTTAATAGCAATGGAAGGAAAATACCAGTTATCCGAATCTCGAGTATTATCCATCCCATAGCTGAAGACATCACTCTTGGAGGTGATTCCCTCCTCCAAAATCCATTCGGGCTCCATGTATCCAAGTGTACACCTCACCCCCATCACCAGGTGGCTTTCTATATCTCTCTTCAAACATCTAGGCATGCTGAAATCATACACTTTCACCTTGAAATCTTCATCCACCAGAATGTTCTGAGGCTTAATGTCGAGATGAAAAATACAAAGCCTTGACTCCTCATGGAGATATTCAAGTCCTCGGGTGATATCCAGAGCAATTGAATATCTAGTTTTCCAATCCACCCACTTGTCTGAGTCAAACAACCATCTATCAAGAGAGTCGTTAGCCATGAATTCGTACACCAGAATACTGTTAAATATAATGTAACCTCAATAGGCTGATTGTACACTGCCAGCTGTCCTAACCAACTGTACTATCATTTATTGATTTGCTTGAGCCTATTTAGCTCAACTAGTTTCCCTTTTGTATTGTACTCTTTTACTCCTTTCGTTTGTACTCTTTTTCCTTATATTCCTAATATACTTAATACTGTTTTCTGCTCTCTTCTCTGTACTTCTTGCTTCTCATTTTATCATGGTATCAGAGCTTCAGTAGTAAGCCTCTTCACACAGTCTGGAGAGCAACCCGATCCAAAGAAACACAACGCTTACACTCTGAACGAGAGCACAGGACGCAAGATTCTTCACAAATCCTGGAGAGAAATCCGTAGTCTACCATCTTCTCAAAAGATCATCGTAGAAAGCATGCATGAGAAAGAAGAGCACAATATGCTCAAAATATTGAGGAGTCAGAGCTGCAAAATGCAGAAACGCTTAAAGATCTCACGAAATTCTTTCAAATTCGTGAAAGATTGTTGCAGAAGGCAAATTTTTTTAAAGAATTCAAAAATTCTCTCAAACTCGTGAAAGTCCTGTTGCAGAGGGTAGAAAGATTTAAAGAATTTGTGAAAGTCTTTCAAATTCGTGAAAGATTCATTAATTTACTACTTCAGGAGAAACTATTTGCAAGAACAACAAAGAACAAGCTAAAGAAGTAAAGGAAGTAGACACAGCCGTAAGAACGGTTCTGCTAACATATCTGAGGCGTTAATCGATTCCAAAAAGGACGAGGAACACGCATAAAAGGCAAAATATTTTCAACCGTTCAGATTTAGTGCAGAGGACCTATAGTCGTTGGATCCAGGAGAAAGTGCATGAGGTTTAGTCCTCTGGAGCGCACAGGAGAAAAGCCGACTTGTGAAGTCACAAAATCCCGAAATCGTTGGGACCATCCATCAAGGAGGACACGTGGAGAGATCTCGACATTTCACTAACTTGCAGGGAGTAAAGGTCAGAGAACATTGCCGTGAGAATTCGTGAATTATGAAATCACGACTCGATCTGAACCGTTGGATCGAGAAAGATCGTGTGTCGTCGATATGACGCTATTTCAAAATTAGGAATCAGGAGTTGAACAAGCAGAGGAGACAACACTCCATACACTGATACGTGAAATCCCAAAATCATGAAATCACTCCAACCGTTAGATCTGGAGTGACAGGTGGTGAAGATCCGGAAGCCATCGACGTTTTTTTTGGCACCGGGAGAACAAAGGTGAAAATTGGGGAAAGAAGAAATCTCAAGAACATCAGGACCGTCCATCTCAGAGGACAGGTGGCAGCAGATCCAAACACCATCAAAATTTTGGCATTTCGGAGTTCAGGGTTTGGAGAACATCATGACGAGAGTTCAAGAGTCGCGAAATACCGATTCACGAAATACCGAAAAGGATCTGGACTGTCAGATCATAAGAGGATCTAGACTATCGATGCAAGCACCATCCTGATTTTGGCTACCGGTAAATCAGAGGCAAGAGTCTCGTGAACTCGCAATACGCGAAATTTTGAAATAATCTGAGTCATTGATCTCAAATCAACGAGGATTGTTGATCTTTGAAGCCAATTCGACATTTCGGTAATTCATAGATTGGGGAATCGAGGAGTCAGAGGAGCTCGATATTAGGGTTCGTGAAGTTGCGAAACCTGAAATCCCGAATCGCGAAGTTCGGAAGTCACTGCAAGAAATTAGAAGACCTGGTTTTACATGCAGGAAACAGGTAAATGCGAAATTTTCCAACAATTTTTTTTTCTATTTTGTTAAAATTCTTTAAAGATGGCCACGTCTAGCAATTTAGGACCAACTCAAGCTCTGATTCTTCTTGGAAAGAGCTATGAGTTTTGGTCTCTTCGAATGAAATCTTCCTTGCAAGCACAAGAGTGCTGGGATCCAGTGGATCTTGGATATGTGGAACCAAATCCAGCAGATTGTTCCGCCATGAAAAACCAACAGAGAACTGCTCAGGCAACTCAGAGGAACAAAGAGAATAAAGCCAAATTCTGGATTCAAAATTCAGTGGATGACTCGATTTTCTCAAAAATCACAGGCGCTAGTACTTCAAAACAATCCTAGGACATCCTTAAATTAGCCTACCAAGGAAATGATAAGGTCAAAATAGTCAAACTGCAAACCTTGAGGACGCAATTCGAGACTTTAAGAATGATAGAGTCTGAAAATGTGGATCAGTTTATGACGAGAGTCATGGGAATCGTGAACCAGATCAGATTGACTGGTGAAGCCATCATTGACCAATGCATTGTTGAGAAAGTCCTTAGAAGTTTACCAAAGAAATTAAAAATGGTTGTTACAACAATCCTTGAATCCAAGGATCTGTCGCATTTTTCAGCAGATGAACTAATTGGTTCCCTGGTGACACATGAGACCAGACTGCATCTCACAGATGAGTCAATCACCAATGCCTTCAAAACTCAATTATCCTTGAGCAAAGAGAGAGACATAGGAAGAGGCACAGGTCACCAAGGATGAGGGAGTAATACAAGTAACCAACACTCAAGTGGAGGTAACAGACCACAAAACTAGAATCAAAATTTCCAAGGTAACAGACAACAACACCAGAATCATACTTTCCAGCCTCAAAGAGGCAGAGGGAGAAGATCAAATGACAAATCAAGCATACAATGCTATTACTGCAAAAAGTATGGGCACTATGAATTTGAATGCAGGAAGAAGCAAGCAGATCAACTCTCAGGCAGAGCACATGTCTCAAATCATACGGGAGAAACGTCAAGAGGTACGTTTCTCTCATGCCACAAGACTGAAGAACAACCTAAAGATCTCTAGTTGTTGGACAGTGGTTGCAGCAATCACATGACAGGTAACAAAGATTTACTTTTATGCATTGATTCTTTAATTTCATCTGATATTACACTTGGAAATGATTCCTTAGTCAAAGTTCAAGGAAAATGAACTATATCTATTCTTACTAAACAAAATGTAAAGAAAGACATAAACAATGTCTATCATGTTCCAGATCTGAAACATAATCTGCTAAGTGTAGGACAACTCATTGAACATGGCTATAAGGTACTTTTTGAGGGAGCATCTTGCAGGATATATGATAAAACCCCTAGCAGAAAATTGATTTATGAAATCCACATGACTCAGAATAGGATGTTTCCCTTGACCCTAAGAACTGCAAATTTGATCCAACCATATGCACAAAGTGAAACCACCCCCAATGAAACTATGGTTTGGCATACAAGATTTGAACATCTACCCTTTCAGAGTCTAAGTCTTCTACAAAATCACTCCATGGGCAAAGGTCTCCCTTTTCTCAAAGAGCAAAATTCCCCATGTGAGACTTGCATACTTGGAAAACATAAAAGAACTAGTTTTCCACAGTCCTTCACTCAATCCAAACAACATCTCGAACTTGTTCACACTGACCTATGTGGACCAATGCAAACATAGTCAATAGGTGGTAGTTTTTACTTTCTAATGTTTATTGATGACTTTAGCAAGAAAATATGGATTTATTTTCTCAGACACAAGTCTGAAACTTTTGGAAAATTCAAAGAATTAAAAGCAGAAGTTGAAAAGCAGAGTGTCAAATATATAAAATCTCTTAGGTTAGATGGAGGAGGAGAATACAACTCTAATGAATTTGTAAATTTCTGCAAATCACAAGGCATTATCATGCAAACTACAGTCAGGTATACTCCACAACAAAATGGAGTATCTGAAAGGAAAAACCAGACAATAATGAACATGGCAAGAAGCCTACTCAAAGAGAAATGTTTGTCAAATACTTTTTGGGCTGAAGCAGTAGCATGCTTAGCTTATCTCCTGAATCGATCTCCAACCACAAGTCTAAAGATGAAATTCCCTCAAGAAGCATGGAGTGGGACAAAGATAAATGTTGTGCATCTAAGGACATTCGAATGCATAGAAAACGCTCACATACCTTCTAAATTAAGGAAGAAACTGGATGATAGAAGTGATAAATGTATCTTTACTGGATACAATGAAACATCTAAAGCATACAGGCTTTACAATCCAATCTCAAAGAAACTAGTTTTCAGTAGAGATGTAAAATTTTTGGAAAATCAACTCTGGAACAAATCTGAAAATCAGCAAATGGACAGTCAAAAACCATTGCTGCCCAGTTCTGAAAACAAAGAAAATTTAGGACAGCCAATACCTCAACCTGCTCTTCCAAGATTGCAGGTACAAGGACAACATGAAAAGTCTTAGGATAACTCAACTTCCAGCAGAGACTCATTCTCTGAACATCAAAATCAGAGAACTCGAAGTTTGAGAGAAATCCATCAGCAGTTGGATGACATTGAACAATACAATCTTTTTACTTTAATGTCATGTCAACCCACATCTTTTAAAGAAGAAGCTAAGGAGACACATTGGGTTCAAGCCATGAACCAAGAAATTGACTCCATTGAGAAGAACAAGACATGGGATCTTGTTGATTTGCCCAGACACAAGAAGAGTATTGGTGTCAAGTGGGTTTACAAAACTAAACTCAATGAAAAAGGGCAAATTGAAAAACACAAGGCAAGACTTGTTGCCAAAGGATTCTCACAACAACCAGGTACTGATTATAGTGAAACTTTTGC
>SNQJ01S0000207.1:118418-143041 GCA_010110895.2 Picea sitchensis
AAAAAAAAAATCTTGTATCAACGTAATAAAAAATTAGTCAAGAAATAATTGATTTTTCCTCAAGAGGACTCGCTTATGGATTTGACTTGTTAAGAATTATCTCTAGATAATATAGTTATAAACTAACCCATATGATTTTTATTTTACTTTATCTCGACCATGTCTAAGGGAACCCATTACCCATTGAAGAAAGGGACGTGGATTGCCCTTGATAGTCAAGTGAACTACCTTTATTATCTTATACCAAGAAGGGAGAAGATAGAGGGAAATGACATATCTAAACTTTTTGTGGTCTTCTAGTACACATGAACTATCAACCTAGATTTCTAGCCAATCAAATTTTACCACCATTCCGGCTTCACATGGCTTGCTGCAACGAAAGTGGAATTGATCGATGTAATGTACTAGTGAGGGGCTCAAGGAACCCTCTCGCTTGTTGAACTAGATAGTTTGGTCTTGTTCCCCAATTCTTTCCTGTGGGTTGTTCATCTGGGGACTTATCAGAACATAAGAGTATAGGCTTGACTTTTCTGATCATAAAATTGCCCTTCATGGCTATATTGAAAGTGAAAATTTTTATTTAACAATGGCATCGAGTGACTGTAAGGATTCTTTGAGCTCGGTAACACCTTTGGTAAGTGTATTAACTTAAAACGGATTAAATGTCTATTTAATTTATGTAGATAAATTTCTCTGTGTGCACCCACATGACAGGTGTTATTTTTCTTCTTCTCTCTTAATATGCAACGTAGAGTAAAGATTTCCTTCCTTCCTATAAGTCATGGAAGTGTATTTTATACTTCGTCCCTAGGTAAATTAATTGGTTGGTTACCAAGGTTTAGTAGATAGCTTAGCTCATCTAAAGTATATATATTAATTATCTTGATCTTCTAGTAGATTTAAAGGATTATACTATTATAGACAAGTTCTGTTCTAGAATGGGCTTATTTCACACCATAAACTCTCTGGCTCATCGTCAAATTAAAAAGAATGTATTATGTAGTTATGGAGATCGTTATCAGTGTGGACAAGAGTTGTATTCAGAATTAGAAAGGATTTTGAACCACTATCTCGAAATCATACTTTCAATCGCTTATTATAGTCTTGTTTCTTCATTTTATTTTGTGAAATGATTTCCCTTTCAGGGACATTAGGTAACAATACCTAGAAACCACTGAGACTTTGATTATAACTCCATGATTTCTCATATGGTTATATTCTACAAAGGGTAAAATCGTTCTTGAATATTGGTATAACTAATCATGAATTTTATTATAAAAATGTTATGGTTTCTGCGTGCTTAAATTTTGTGGCAGCCTACAACTTTCAACCCCTTTATCTTTTATTGTCTTTAGGTACAACAAAAATTAAGACAGGAGGCTAGTAAAATTTCTTACTCCGATGATGCCTCGATTTTGTTGCAGTATAATATTACGAATTCATTTATTGTGCTTATAATATTTGTGGTTTTTATTTCTATTCCAATAATATTCTGGTAGCTACCATTTAATGACCTTATTTTACCAGATAACTTGCAAGAAATTTCTTTACTTTGTATTTGCATCTGGATAATATGATTGTTGGCAATTTAATGGAAATAATTCTAATGATGGGTTTCTTTTTGTAATGTGAGAGAACCCATCAGATAACTCAAGGCCACCTTCTCCTCTTGCATCTCAAAGGTTTCCACAAGAAATTTAGTTATCTTGACCAGGTCGTCACATGTACCAAATCTACATATTTATTTAGAAAAAAAATTAAGTTACTTGTTTTGACTTCACCTATACATGTAAGAGTTTTTGCTTACCACATCTTCGACTATTCTTATTCTATAGGAAACGAAATACCAGATCTAGATTTGTGACCAGATAAGAGATAAGTTCTTGCAATCTCCTTGTTTTAATTCATTTATACCAATTTTTTTGAAGTACAAATTATCTATTCTAAAGTTTTATTTTTATTTATGCCATGTAGGTTGAAAAATCCTTATTAGGAATTTGGAAAAATTATCATACAAAAGTATTCATGCTCCACTTGCGGATCATAATTCCTAGTCTCTCACTTAAAAAGACCGTGGTTTTAACTTGTATATTTTTGTTTCCACAATAACTTCCTCCAAGGGAACATTTTCAATTAAAACTATTGAATCTTGATTCTGTAAGGTAAAGCTTGAATCTATTTTCATAAGTGTCTAATTTACGTTAGACACGCTTCTTAAACTCCTACTTTTCTAAAAAGAGTTATTTTCTCTTTTTTCTCTTTATATTGAATAAGGCTCTTTTTGTATTGGACAAGGATTGGATTTTTTCCTTGATTTATATCCTAAGGGAAAATTCTTATCTATATCTATACATATTCCAACTTCTAGTTGTTTAATTCCTTGTATGGGAATATATATATATATATATATATATATATATATATATATAAAAGGAACACATGCTATTCCAATTTAAGAATTAACTTCTAAACTTTACTAAGTAATATGTATAATACCAAATACTATAGTAATTAGGGATAATAATATATAGAATTCAACAGAGTATAATTATATTCCTTTAACTTTGAACAATCACATTTAGTATAATAATATATGCAATTTAACAATGGATTTATAAACAAAGGATGCATATATATAAAATGAACTGTGGATTATACACATGTGGAATAAAAGGCCGAAGATAAATAGAAAAACCATGTTCCATCCAATCGTAGATACATAAAAATCAAGATTATTTATCTTGATAACCATGAGTTCATAAGGTAAAATTGAGCTCCACTCCTTAGTCATTGTCCTCATATATAGTTCATAATCATTTGCCTAACACCATGAGTGATCACACATCAAATATTAATTTCCATAGCATACTAAGCAACATCATGCCTCCCACATATGTTGTACATATCTTTATTGTGCCTATGAATTTTCCTTGAACTCATTTCTCTCCTTGGCAATTCACATCTTTACAAATCCTTGATTTTTAGGGGTTGGCAGTGACAAAAATCCCCTTTGAAACTTTATAAAATTAGCTCCGAGTTAACTCACACATGTTCACCATTCATGGAGTTATAGTCAATTATTTTAACCTGGTTGTTCCATCTGTTTCTTGCATAAAATATATTAAAAAAATCCGTCTCTTACATCTGTCCATCAAAGAGAATAGTTGGCAAGTCAAAATATTTCTCAACAGTAAAAGTATAATAGTCAAATGTCTTAATTATACGAAGTACAAATTTCCATAAATGGAAATTATTTAAAGTAAAATGTTTAACTCTTGGGGATATTACATTTCAATAAGTAGTTATGTTAGATTATAATGCTTACATGTGTAATAAAGCCACTTTAGTGACTTAAGTTATAAAATTTAGAGTTTCATTTGTTATTAGCTTTAGGGTTTGAGACAAATAACACCCCTCAATCAATCTCTTTATAAGAGAAGCGATTCTCATTGTAATAAATACATCAATTCTTTATAAGACTAACATTGCTGTGTTTTGTGGTTTACAATCTCTCATGTGCTTTGTGATGTAAACTTATCTAGATTTTCTTATTTGTGTAACATGATATTAGACTGAAAGAGAGTAGATCCATCTTAAGTCCAAATCTATCAATCTATCATGCAGTGATAGGCAACAAATATTTTGAGATGCAAAAATTTCCTCGAGTTACGTAGTCTAAAAAAAAATTGAATGTCAAGGAATTTGATGCCTCTTGGTGCATTATACATCCATAGTTAAGATGGAGATACAGTAGTTTTAATTTCATTATCCTTATATTTTATTTGCATCTCACATTGAAATATTTTTTTATTAATATTTTTTAAATTCCATGTGTCAAATCCTTATTAAGCATTGAAATAATTGAACATATTTTCCATACTTGAAAGTAGGTGATGTATGTGCATTGTGCACTTGCCCCCTCCCAAATGGAAATTTGAAATGTGGAAGTTTTGAGACAAAGGCCCCTCCCCAAATAAAATTTGAAATATTGAAGTTTTGAGAAGGCAAACGTGGCGAGGAGGACATGATTTCCTTGATATTTATGTAAAAATATAGCGTTGTTATGATATTTTTGTTTATTGAGAAATATTAGGGATTGATAAGATCTGAAATGATCTAATCCTCTCATTGTTCATTTTTATAAATGTAATCTTTCGGGCATTTGAGAAAGAGACCTGGCATATTGTAAAACCAACTGAGAGGGTGTCTTGACCCATAGAGGCCATGTATGTAATCGAGATTGAATACTAATGGAAATAACATATTTGGGTATCTTTTAGTTTCATCATTGAATGTGAAAACCTTGTGTTGAGCCCATGAATTTTAATGTATGTGTGTGTAAGGAGTGAGGCCACAAAACAATGTTGCAGGTAAGAGCCTAGTGTTGTATGTTTGATGTGCAACGAAAGCATGTGTTGCAGTTATGAAAGGTGAAGAGAAGTGGATTACAATGAGGAGGAATATCAACCATCGATCATGGTAGGATTGACGATGATCCATGGAATTTTATCATAACCGATCTATCAGAACCAGTCAAAGCTAGTTAAGTTGGACGTCTCGAGGTAGGAAACTTCGATGAAAACCCATTGGAGTCTGAACTATCGTACCAAATAATGATACTTCGAGGAGGTGATACTCCGAAAGAAGAACTACGATGAGTATTAGATTTATATATGGTTGGAATGATCAGTTGAAGAGAGACCCCAAAAAATGATGAAAATCTACTCGAAGGGAACCAGATTGATGATTTAAGAAGCAGACAAATGGTGGTGTTTGATTGAAGTGAAGTTGTTGGAGTGGTTCTTGTTCTATCGGGGCCAACCATTTGTAGTGGTACCAACAAATTACTGTCATAGTGACTCACATAAGAGGGAGTCCAATGACGACACTCCAACAAGATAAATTTTGATGTTCCGTGGAGAGTTAAACACTCAACACTTGATAAAAAAGAGTTCGAAAAATGTCTAAACACTTGGTCATAGGTCAAGGTTATATGAAGAAGAGATCCATTGAAATCCATGTTATATTGAAGGGATTGTTGGAGTATTTTTGCATTGATGTCATTCATTCCATTTCATGGGCCAAATAACCCACAAGTTCGAGGATCTAATTCATTGATCTTCATGACTCCATAATTGGTCTTCATCGAGTGGTATTAGAGAGAGAGAGAGGGAGAGAGAGAGAGAGAGAGATAGAGAATCTCATGGCACTTGATTTCATTAAGTGTTATGAGAGTGGGAGAAAATATTGTGACAATTGATTCATCAAGTTGTATCCGAGTGGGAGAAAACCCTATGACACTTGATTCATCAAGTGGTATCATAGTAGGGAAATATTTCCTGCATGTGAGTGGGTAGATGCATAAGCCTTATAAGAGAAGAGGATGCTCAGAAGGTTCAAGACGACAGAACCTATGATAGAAAAAGCTCAAGCTCAAGATAAATATTGATGAGGTATTTGATATTAGGTGAAAATGATTTCTACAGGAGAAAGGCCTCGTTGCATCTCATTGTTGAGCAAGAGGAGAATATCAACATTATGATGGAGTGATGCATGAGAACAAAGAATACCAGAGAGTGAAGATAGTGAAACAATGAAGACATATGATCAAGATATCATGAATACTTTCTACCTTGTGAGTCTTATGCAGGCGCATTGACCCCCTTAAAATCAAATTTGATATCTTTAAGTTTCCAGATGGCGGACGTGGCCAAGAGGATGTGATTTCCTGGATATTTGTCTAAAAGGATAGGGCTAGTTCAATATTTATGTTTATTGAGTGATCTTGAGGATCAATCAGATATGGAATGATATAATTATCTCATTGTTCAATGTTATAAATGTAAGCCTTCCAACATTTGAGAAAGAGGCCTGACATAATGTAAAACTAGTTCAGAGGGTAGACTGTCCCATAGAGGCCATAGTATGTAATCAAGCTCGAATACTAATGGAAAAAACATATTTTGTATCTTTGAGTTTCATCATTAAATGTGAAAATATTGTGTTGAGCCCATGAATTTGAATGTGTGCATGTGTAAGGAGTGAGGCCATAAAATCGTGTTTTAGGTTGGAGCTGAGTGTTTAAGGTTTGGTGTGTAACAAAATCATGTGCTGCAGGTATGAATGAAAAGGAGAATAAGATTCTAGCGAGGAGGAATATTAACCATCTATCATGGTAGGATCGACAATGATCCATGAAATTCTATCGGAACCAGGCAAAGCTAATCAAATTGGACATCCCAAGGGAGGACACTCTGACAATGACCCATCAGAGTCTAAGCTATCGAAGTTATAGATGATAATAATTCTTATCAGAAGAGAGAAACCAAACAACGGTGCAAATATACTTGGAGGGAACTAGATCGATGGTTTAATAAGTGGACATGTGGTGGTTTTTTATTGGAGCGAAGTCATCAGAGTGGTTCTTGTTCTATCGGGATTGACCAATCGGAGTAGTACCAACACATGGAGCCTGAAATGGTCGGAGTGAATCACATCAGAGGGAGTCTGATGATGGCACTTAGATACGAGAATATTCAATGGTCTATGGAGAGTTAAAATTCTCGACACTCCAATAAAGAAGAGTTTGATGATGATCTAAAAACTTGGTCATAGGTTGAGGTTACATGAAGAAGAGTGCCATTAAAATCCAAGGTAAATTGAAGGGATTGTTGGAATATTGTTGTATGGATGACGTTCAATCTGGTTTTTGGGCTAGATAACCCACATGTTCTATGATCGAATTCATTGATCTTCGTGACCCAAAAATTGGCCTTCATCAGTAGAAAACACATATTAGCAAATTATACACACACACACACACATTGAAATATTTTGTTTATGGTTCATATTGAAATATTTTTTTAATTGTGTGAACTCTATATTAAGCATTGAATAAATTACACATATTCCATCTTCCTCATACTCGAAAGTAAAAATAACCTATCAAGGGATTAATAATTTTTTTAACATTTAATTACTTTATGTGATATAAAATTATTTTACATAAGATAGAATTTGAAATATTTTATTTATAGTTGACATTGAAATATTTTTTTAAATTCCACGTGTAAACTCCATGTTGAGCGCTAAAGGAATTATACATATTCTATTAGAAAAACAATATTGCAGAGCAATAAAATAAAACAAATGCGGAAATAAGACACAAAAGATACACAATACAGTAGAGACACAAATATACGTGGTTCACCTAGTGTGGGATACTTCCACCAGAGAAATTTCCATGTACTTCCCTTATTATTATCTAGGAAATGAAGGGATACAACCTATAGCATACCCGTTGCAACTTCCTCTTATTTTTCTCACGGTCTCCTCTCTCATAATACAATATTCACAATGATACACAACACAATATAATTCCCTCGTAAAAGAGGGTTTCCTTATAGGGAAAAAAACCCTAACATAAATTCTACCGTCAGATCTGCGACCTTATAATGAATGATCCAAATTTATTATGAAATTACAATATACATTTACAATGAAAATTTTCCTTTGGGGGTTTTCCCCCAAACCCCCATTGGGGAGCGCTATCCCCTGAACCCCCTCTTTCCCCTAGACCCCCCAGTCGGGGGGATGAGCCCCCCGAACCCTGCAGGGGGGGAAATCCCCCCCCTACAACCCCCTATGTGTAGAGGTGTATAGTATTCATGGGGTATAAACACGGCTGAAAACAAATACCTCTGAATCATGAAGACAATTAGTCTCTACAACCAACAATATCCCACTTGGAGACTCATCACAACAACTTTCCCATTGTTGTACTTGCTGATGATCCACCTTGGACCTAGAAAATTTCTCATCTTCAACCTCATGCATGAAGACCAACTGAAACTGAGCAAGAAATCAGTTTCTCCCTAGTTACTCCCATTGTTAACATGTTTGCAAGATTATGGATAGTGTGTATATTTTCCAACTTCAAATGTCCATCTTCTAAGACAGATCGTATAAAATGGTACCTGAGTTGTATATGCTTATTCTTCGAATGGAAGGTTGAGTTCTTTGCAAGTTGAATGACACTCTCACTGTCATAATACAACTTTCTATTCTCTTGCTTCTTTCCCAATTCCTCCATAAACCTTCATAATCAAATCATCTCTTTACGATCCTTTGTAGCAACAACATACTCTCCCTCTATTGTTGAAAGTGAAACAACCTTTTGCAGTTTTAAAATCCAACTTATTATTTTTCCACCTACACTAAAAAAATACCCTATGATGCTCCTCCTGCTATCTTTATCACCTTCCATATCTGAATAAACATATCCCTGTAGAATAGTTTCTAAACCTCCAAAACATAATTCATGAGTAGTAGAACATTTCAAATACCCAAGAATCCACTTTACTTCCTCCCAATTTTCTTTACCTGGATTGCTCATATACCTACTCACAACTCCCACTGCATGTGCAATATTTGGTCTTATGCAAACCATCACAGACATCAAGATGCCAACTGTTGATGAATATTGGAACCTGGACATGTATTGTATCTCCTCATGTGTCTTGGGAAACATTTATTTTGTTAATTTGAAATGGCTACACAAAGGTGTACTAACTGGTTTTGCATTCTACATTATAAACCTCTCCAACATATTCTCTATGTACTCACCCCAAGACAATGTCAAATTGCAATTTTTCCTATCTATTGTTATTCTCATACCAAGGATTTTCTTTGCAACACCCAAATATTTCATCACAAATGAATTAGATAATTTATTTTTTATCACATTTATATCCTTCATATTAAACCCTGCAACAAGAATGTCATCTACATATAATAGAAAAATAATATAGCTTCCATTTTCTAGCTTTTAAAAATAAACACAGTGATTAAAATGACATCTACTATAACCTTGCTCTATCATAAACCTGTCAAAGTTCAAATTCCACTACCTTGGAGATTTATTTAGGCCATACAATATCTTCTTCAACCTGCATACCAAATTCTCATTCCCTTTGACCTCATACCCATGTGGTTGTTGCATATGAATATCTTCCTCCAAATCCCCATGGAAAAAAATGTTTTTACATCTAACAGTTCAAGATGAAAATATTCTACTACCATAAGACTTAAAATAGTTATAATTGAATTCATCTTAACAACAGGAGAAATTATTTCATCAAAATATATACCTTTCTTTTGTGCAAACCCCTTTACAACAAGTCTAGCCTTATACCATTTTTTCCTCCATCTTCTTCCTTCAACTTGTAAACCCATTTATTCTTCAATGTTCTTTTTCCTACAGGAAACTTAACCAAGTCCCAAGTATTTTTATTTACCAAGGAATCCATTTCCTCTTTCATGCCTTTCTCCCACTTCATTTTTGTGTCTACCTGTCTTGCCTCTTCATGACACTCTGGTTCACCATAAACAATAAACAATAAATAATACAATGAAGGAGAGTATCGTTCAGGGGGTTTAATTAATGTGTAATATCTTCTAACAACACTTGCAGGAGCTTGAGGTACTTGTTTCTCTTGTTGTTGTACATTTTGATTTTATAGTACCTTTGGAATTTCTTTTTCAGTGATCTCATCAAGCACTGTGTATTCTAGTTTTTCTTCTTATTGTTTCTTTCCCTGCAACTGCTCTTTATCCATGACCTTCTCATTGAATATGACATCTCTACACTTAATTATTTTTTGATTTTCATAATCCCATAAGTGATAACCAAAATCATTAACGCCATATCCAATAAAGGTACATTTCTTGGATTTTTCTTCAAGCTTTGTTCTATTTTCTTTATGAGTATGGACAGATTCTTCACAACCGAAAGTTTTCATAATGAATAGTTTACCTTTTTACCTATCCATACCTTCTATGGAATTCCACCATCCAAATAAATTAAATGTCCTATGTTAATCAAGTAAACAAAAATATCTACAATATCTTCCCTAAATTTTAAGGGCAATCCTACATGCAATCTCATATTCCTTGCACACTCCATGATTGTCCTATTCATCCTTTCTGACACACGATTTTCTTGTGGTGCTCCTAGAACTATATTCTCTCTACGAATCCCATGGTATGAAAAATAATCATCAAATGCCTTGCTGCAGTATTCATCTCCATTATCTGATCTGATAAAATTAAACCTTTTTCCTGTCCAATTCTCAACCAAAGCTTTCCATTTCTTAAACGTATAAAAAATATCATATTTTTGTTGAATGCAATAAACCCAAGTTTTTCTAGTTGCATCATCAATAAAAGTAACATAATAATGAGAACCACCAAGAGATGATACCTGATTTGGTCCCCATACTTTTGTATGCACAATCTCTAACCTTTCACTCCTCTTTTCTTTTCCGACTCTGAGAAATCTAACTCTCTTTTGTTTTCCATAAACACAATGCTCACATAAATCCAAATCAATTTGTTTAAGGTCTAGAAACAAATTTATTTTGTGAAGTATATGCATCCTCTTCTCACTCATGTGTCCAAGCCTATGATGCCGCAATGTTGTAACCACTCTTGTAGAATTTACAAAGATAGAAGAGTCAATATTACGAGTACATAAATACAATTTACCTGCCTTCTCTCCTTTTTTCTATCACCAATGATCCTTTGGTGACCTTCCACATCTTATATGTAAATATGGATATACAACCTTCATTTTCCAGCTTCCATGTTGAAGTTATATTTTTCCTTAGATCTGGAATATGTCTTACCTCTTTCAACAACCATTGGTTTACATTCCTTTGCTTTATTTTTACCTTTCCCATTCCAACAATTTTGCATGGTGCATCATCACCCAAATGAAACTGTCCAAAATCACCTTGAACATAATCTAGAAAATGTTTCATATGGGGTGTGGCTTGAAATGAGGCCCTTGAATCTACTACCTAAGACTCACAAATATTATCTACAAAAAGAATCAAAGTATCTTGTAACGCATCACCTGTTACAATTGCTTCCTGATTTTTCACCCATTGTCCATATCTTTGTTTCTTTGGATCTCTACAGTATTTCTTCAAATGTTCTTTCTTCCCATAATTTCAACACTCTATCTTTCCATGTATGTATTTGGATATTCCATTCCTATAATTCTCGCAGTTTCTCGATACCTTTCCTCTATAGTTTTGTCTTCCTTTGTTCTCCATGTTTAACGCATTAGTTTATGTCTCACTTGTGTTTTTTTGTCGCATTTCCTCGCTAAGGATAACACCAAAAACATCACCAAATTTTAGATGTTTGAACCGGATACAAATTTACTTACCACCATGACCAAGCCATTCCAAATTTATGGCAATGAGAATAGGATTAGAAGAGCCATGACCTCATCATCAAAGTACACTTTTACAAAACTTAGTTGATTAGTAACCGTATTAAATTCATTTAAATGATCTACAACATACCCACCTTCTCACATCTTCAAATTAAATAATATATTCATTATAAATACCTTATTGGATGATGAGGGTTTTTCATACAGTTTAGCCAATGCGTCAATCAACTCCTTCGTTGTCTTTTCTTTCAAAATATTGAAATCCATCGATGCTTCCAGGGTTAGTCGTATTGTTCCTAGTGCCTTTCTATCAAGAACCTCCCATTATTCATCCTTCATGGCCATCATATTCTTTTATATTCCACCCAATGGTAGGAATAGATCCTTCTCATATAAATAATATTCCATCTGCATCTTCCACAACTGGTATTACTAGGGACCCTCTTTTCCTATGAGTTACCTTTCTCTCTGATACTAGTTATTAGAAAAACAGGATTATGGAGTAATAAAATAATACAAATGTGGAAATGAAACATAGAAGATACATAATACAATAGAGACATAGACATATGTGGTTCACCTAGTGTGGGCTACATCCACTAGAGAAATTTCTAGGTCATTCCTTTATTATTACCTAGCAAATGAAGGGATACAACCTACAACCTAGAACACACCCATTGTAACTTCCTCTTCTCTCTCTCACAGTCTCCTATCCCAGAATATGATATTTTCAATGATACACAACTAGAATAAAATTCCCATATTAAAGAGGGTTTCCTTCTAGGGAAAAAAACCCTAACATAAATTATACCATCAGATCTGCGACCTTATAATGAACGATCCACATTTACTATGAAATTACAATATACATTTACAAGGAAATTCTTCCTTCGGGGGCCCACTTTCCCCCGGACTCCACTAGGGGGAAAATACCCCGCTAGAATCCCCCTGCGTGGAGTGGTGTACAATATTCATGGGGTATAAACACCACTAAAAATAGAAAAAACAAGATCTATTTCCGCACAACTGTGCCTTCTACATCCGAGTTGCGAAATTACTACACATTTTACCTGTTAATAATTTGGGAATTTCAAAATTGCAGTATTATTCATATCAGAGTATAACTCTGTAGGAGTAAAAAAAATAAAAAATAAAAAAGTCTGGATCCTATTGGAATCATTATTTGAGACCTATCATGTTGGATTCCTCTCTTTTCCCTTATCACAGTCATACCTATCATTTTTCAGCAAATTCTTTTCCTATCGAATCGACCCCTTTCCAACACCTTTATTTTGGCCTTACCCCATTGAATTCCCCTTGTTTCCATGATCGTCGTGATACACTTCACCCATAACCCATTTTATTTGTGGACCTACCCATCCCTTTTCGTTTTTCCTCTTCATCATGGCCCACACCCATAGCCACTACTTGAAAGCTTGCTTCAATTCCTTGTCCTCTAATTTCACAGAGATCCAATAGGAAGTGAGGCATCTTAGTGTGAATTTTTCCACCATCAATTAAAAATTCATTCCTGCATAGATGCCAAAATAGAAACCATAAAACATGACCTGTCTACCTAGCCTACATCCTTCACTAGTAGGCTCTGCGCTAAAATGAATATCCCTAGAAATATTTCATGGTTTGATCCACCTTTGTACTCCAAAGTTGAAACTTCATCTAATTCCCTGAGTTTTCAGCCCTATCACTTTCAGCGTGACCTACACCTTTCACATGTGGATGTGAACAAATTTGATGGCTCGGATCCCACTGGCTGGGTAACTCAAATGGAACATTATTTCTCTTTGTGTGGAATTACATATGAGTTGGACAAACTCTGGTATGGTGTTCTCCATATAGATTAAGAACGTTGATAATGGTGGAAATGGAGAAAAATGATCGCCAAGGGTATGTGGTCTGGACACAATTTGTGGCAGAGATTTATGAATGATTTGACACTGACACCAACTATTTAGGTTGTTTGAGAAAGTTGAAACAATCTAGCACAGTGGAAGACTTTATAACTACTTTTGAGAGATTGGCTTTTCGTACAGAGGGCATGTCTAATTCTTTTTTCAAAGAATGTTTTATTAGTGGCATCAAACATGAGATTCGTTCCCATGTCCTCATGTCTCGTCCTCAAAGTCGGGTGGAAGCTACTAAAAGAGATAAGGAAGCACAATAGGTTGTATCTTCTCAAACCGGAAAACCCTCCTTTATTTCTCACCCTAAACCAAACACTCCCACTCCTCCTTCTACTCCACTTAAGATCCAGAAATTGACTAGGGTAGGAATGGATGAATTCCAACTCAAAGGCCTTTGTTATTATTGTGATGAAAATTGTTTTCCTGGGCACAAGTGTAAGGAACAAAACCTTTTTATGGCCATCTCCAACGATTTTACAGAAAAATCCCCCTACGGATAGGTGGATCTTCCCTCGGATTCTATAACCCTAATACCGAGACAGAAAGATGCAAATGGACACTAACATCCCTTTGAGATTTTCTTAACTAGCTGAAAAGAGAGAGAGGAAGAAAGGGTGTGATGTACCTATTTCTGGTGTATGTTCTCATTTCTCCAATGGAGCTTGATCTCCAAACTTGTTGGGACAACATGATACCTACAAACCACAGACAACAAAGAGACATAAGGAAACTTCTACTCTAGAATAATATACTAAAAAAATTCATCTACAGTAGAAAAGCATATGTAAATACACATAAACTAGAAGGAAATAGGCCAAGCATATATTAATGAGAACATTAAAAAGACACTTACAATTTGTAGATGTAGTTTCAACAACCTCTCCAAGTCCCCTTCATCCAACCCTTACACGATACTTCCAACATCATAAGTTTGATATCCAAAAGCTTCCTCCCAAGATCATAAGTTTGATGCCTCTAATTTTCCTTTCCTTATCCATGGAAAATCTCTCATTATATAGGATTTGGAGGCTTAACCACCATCGAGAGGATCACTCATCAGATCCACTAAAATGGGATCTCTAAGATATTTAGGGAGAAAATATCTCTTAAGGATTTTAGTGAGGAAATACCTCTCAAGGATTTTAAGGAGGAATTATTTAAACCATCCATGAGATCCTAAACCTCCCCTAAAAAATAGGAAACCAAATGTGAGCTGGATTCTCACACTAAATTAATTTCATTTTCATGAATATTAATAATAATTCATGTGCATATAGTATTTTGACCTTCATATAATACATTTCTCCTCCACATTGACTAGGAATTGTGACATGTTATTTCATGGTGTCGAGGTGTATGCGACACTTAGCAAGGTGCATATGACACTTTTACGATGCTTGCGACACTTAGGGAGAGGTACCTAGGTGTGGAAATTTGATGTGTAACAGTATGCCCCTAAAGTGTGAGGTCAGAAGAGAAATTGATGGCCGAAACACTTTACAATTATTGAATGTAAGGGCGTGAAGTTGGAGAACCTGGAAGAAGATACAAACAACCATCGAACAATATTAATATATGTTCCATTTTTGAGGCAGGAATACCTATGCTTCGAATATGATATGACTCAAAGTACGACCACCGACCAATACACTACGGATCCATGAAAAATATTCACTAAGGATATGGCCACCAAATGTACAATGTGGATCCATACCTCCATGACATGAACTGATCGTAGCCACAAAAAATAAACAGTGGAGCTATGAGATGATAAAACATAGCCACATACCAATACAATGTGGATCTATGTGAAAGTATATATATCAACATGCTCAAATGATCTCCTTCACAACCTGAGAAAATAAGATGATAAAGTGAAGGAACTAGTGTATTCCTCCCAATATCGATGTGTTATGAATCTATCTATGTGAATATATGATTTGATGTTGAACATGGTAGAAACCACTTGATTACCGATCATTGAGGTAAATCTTTAAAAAGTGCAAGGGAAATCACAATTGATGTCAATGACTCCCAAGGTACCCTAGTACATTCCAATGAATGTGAATAAATGAGCTGACATCGAACATTCATCGAATCATCTTATTAGAGGTCGATGATGTAAACCTACTGTCGGAAGTGAGGAGGCCTGTCATTGAGGCATGCATATCCTAAGGTACTAATTGGTTTCTAAGACTAATTCCCAGATAATGTGTTTAAGTCGACAGGAAAAGACTCTTCGAAGGAGGGCCTTGATGTATCCCCCATCATCGACACAAAACTGACACATGAAAGTGATCTAATATGGTGAATCGAATGAGTATGGAATTACACAAAAAATGGAAACTGGAAATACTGGATATGGATGGACTGAAGTGAAACTTCCCTTGAACACGATGAGGCACGAAAAATGACTTGGCGACATTGAATCGATGAGTATCAATAATGTAATGTGACGACAATACAAAAACTTTTTGACTGGACGAAAAAGTATGGTGACACATGGAATTGGTATGACCCAGAGACAAGCGGAATACCCAACTGTAAGATGAGATGAAAACAAGTTCCATGTTTAAAGGAGACAAAATCTTCCATAAAGGATTCTCAAAACCTTGACCCATTTCCTTCAATTTCCCCCCCACCCAAATAAATGAGTACCTCTTTTTCAATTAATGAGCTCGAGGAGGGTAACACATGGTCGATATAATTCACCTTCGGTAAGTTCCTCTTCCTTTGTTTAATGAATTGGAAGAAGTAAGGGTTTGTTCCCATATTGGTCGTTCAATGTGTAGTTTAGTGAGTCCATAGAAAGAAAAATCAGTGGTTTTTCATGTTTAGAGTCTGAAAATAACTTAAAGGCGACTCCAAGGTTGTCCTTTTTCGTGATGTTTAGTCTCTGAGATCCAAAAAAGTATAAAATGATACGATGAAGAACTCTTCTAACCATTTTTTGTTAGAGTGTTCATTTTTCGTAGTTAGTCTCACGAGGACGAAAAAGAGATAAACTATCACCCGAAAGTCACCCTTTCAAACCTTTTAACAAGTGTGAAAGGAAGCAAGATCACTCAACAATCTTTTCATGTTTAGAGAGTCTGAAAAGAGATTAAAGGAAACTTCAGGGAGTTCCTTTTTTGTATAACCTTTACGATTTTGAAAAAGTGATAAATGTATAGTCAGTCATATCCTCCTATATTTATGAGAACGAGAAAGAACAAAGCCTAATCTCAAAATTGGTTTCATTTTTACATAAGCTTGAAACAAAATTAAACTATGCTTGTAATTTCCCAACGTAATTTCCAAAGGTTTTTAGGGATACCCATGGATGGTTGGTACTATGCCCCCATCTTGAAAAGATAGCGACTTAACTTGAGAATGATAATCAAAGGTTGAAGACATGTCCCCCCAAGCTCCGTTTCATTCATCGACACTTATATTGTCACTGATTTCTGTACTAGATGGAGAAAAATTGTAAGGGTGGATGAAAGGAAGGTTCAAATACGAGACCTAATGAAATACTTGAATCAACATCTATGAGATATAGCTAAAGACTCGACTTGATATCTATGAGATCTAGTGAAAAGACTCGACTTGATAGGAGAGGTGATTTTTTCATTTTTTAACGAGTCTCACATAGACAATGAACTATGCTCGTAGCTTATGTTTCATTTTTTAACAAGCTTTCCATAGAGAAGAAAAAATGTGCTCAAGACCTTTGTTTCATTTTTTAATGAGATTGCCATAGAGAAACAAAACTATGATCAATATCTCTCCTTGATCATGGATTCCAAGAGGACAATGCTTTAGAAGGAATACATTTCAAGGGACAAACATCAGCCACGACGTCCAGGATATCTTCGTTAGATGGAAGAAAAACACTCTGGAAGGAATACATGTCAACGAATTTGATAAGGGTAGGGAGATCTGGCTCTAATATCCCTATTGAAGAGATGACCATGTCAACTACCAGATATAAGTCAAGAGAAGGGAGAGATTCAATATCATCCAGGGATGAATGCATGGGGCAAGTCGTTACATAATTGACCTATGGTGGGGCAAACATCACTGACATGTATAGATCATTCAGGGAAGGTGGATGGTTGACAATTAGATGAGGGTCAATGAATGAAAGTTGGTCGATTATTACTATGTTTCTATTGTGAGGGAAACATATCACTCGAAAGGGAGTGGACACAAAATATCTCATAATGTAGACATAGTCTCACTTGAGGAGCAAGTTAAAGTCTAAGGGGTCGTGAATTACCATCACATTGACATAGGATTTTTTTCCTCCCAAAGTAACTAGAAACTGAGGAAGGATCCCTAAATGTTGACTAACTCTTCTGTTAAAGGTCAACACATTCTGAGTCACGGGCGCAAGTTATGGGGAACCAAAAGCTTGCTAAGAATTCGTGGATAAGATGCTAACAAAAGAACCTTCATCTATTATAGTTTTACGAATATTCCTATCACAAACCTACACGGTGATTTGGAAAGACACGTTAGAAGGAAGACGGGGTTCTGTCAAATGATTCCAATTAATATAAATCATATGATTACTTGAATGGTGCCATCGGGACAAGCAGAGTTACCCCTTGTTCAGGTGAATTAGTATTAATGAGGTATACCTAAGTGACATCCTAACTCTTTGAATGAGGAGTGGGATCGACCAATGATAAAACCAGATCGACCACTTTGGTTTCACTCTTCAAGGGAGGAGTGGGATCGATTGATGACAAAATTAGATTGACCACTTGGGATGCCCTCTTCAAGGGAGGAGTGAAATCGATCAATTATGGAACTAGATCGACCACTTTGGCACTCTTTGGATGAAGAGTGGGATTGATCAATGATGAAACTAGATCAACCAATTTTGCACTCTTCAGATGAAGAGTGGGGTTGGACGATGATGGAACTAGATCAACCACTTGGGTTAGTGGTTCAACCGAGGATGAAACCAGATTGACAACCTGATCAACTAGACTGACCGGGGATGGAACCATATTGAAAATTCCATAAACTAATGACGGTTTGGAATAAATATTATGATAAACTTTTGGAATTTGAAGCTTTTCCAAAATATAAGAAGCCTCGTCCATACGAGGGAAAAGGTTTGAGTAATGATCACCTTCACATAACAAGAAATGAAATTTGACAGTTCTATTATTCATACAAACCTTAATGTCACTAGCTAATGGGGTGTCACCAGCATGTCCTATAGGGGATGATGACATGGAAGACCACATTTCTAAGACCTTGGGGAGACTAGGGAAATCCCTCAAAAAGTGGTTACCCTTACAAATCTTACAAGGGAATTTGGGTTTAGGATTCTTCGTTTTAGACTTGTCGAATTTATCAACACTCCCAATATGATTACCCGTAGTTGGCTGCTTGGATCCAACATGATCTGATGTGGTTAGAGGCTTGGTCCCTTTCTGGTTCTTCTTCTTCTTCTCTTTCCATTTCTTCTTCTTCTTATCAACCTGACTACTCGCTTTAGAGATTTCACTAGGCGAAGAAGGAGAAAGGGAAGGAGACCTAATGGGTGAAGAAAGAAAAATGTCGAAATGAGGTTTATGTGTGGGTGGTGCACTTACATATGAAGCATTAGTTGCATCTGAATCATTGGTAAGATTCAATATCACTGTAGTGGGGAACAACCAAACCGGTAATCCAATTGTGAGTCTTAGAAGACTCAGTTTTGAAATTTATGGAGGACCAACGTTTTAAAAAGAAGGAAACGTGAAAGGTTCCCCAGGAAAAGGGGTTCCTTTGTTGGTACTCCCAATATTTGATGCCATTGACACTGAATTTACCTTAGGTACACTAAGGAAAAAAAACAACACACACTACAAATCTAAGAAGAAAACAATCAAACAAACCTTCCCAAAATGAAACCACTATTTGGTGATAAAATCCAACATTGCGAGATCAATATAGGAAGGGGATAGGATAGAGAGGGTGGACCAGTTACATTTGTGACCCGCTTAATGGACTTATGCCTTGGTGTAAATTCCTAGACAGTTTTACCCATGGGTGTACCCTCCAAGGAGCCCAAGTGAGTTTGACTAACATCTGACCCAGGTACAATGAAGACTCCTCTTCATCGTCACCTTATGTATCAACCCTACATATATAGGCCACTAAGGTCACCAATTCGTAGTCAGCCTCTGGGAGGGTACAATTGACAGTCGGGAAGGAACTTATGGGTAGGAGAACAAGTCTGAAATTCTTCAAGAGAATTGAATAAAAGTGGACCGAAATACTAATAAGAACCCTGAATGGGCTCAATATTCACGAAGCTCCGAAACCAAATGGAAATAGTCTTTTACCAGGAAGAACCCCCAATATACAATATTTTCACTATGTGGGTTGAGCTTTGGAAGGGAAATATCTGTTGCTCTGTTGCACGCGACCTCGTGTTGAGTCTCCAGTGGAGTTTCCAATTTTTGTTACAGAAATGTCACCCTGCAGATAGGTGGATATTCCCTCAGATTCTATACCCCTAATACCGATACAAAAATATGCAAATGGACACTAACATCCCTTTGATATTTTTTTACACTAGTAAATTTGGATAATTTTGCGACGACCATTTTGATGCTATTACGACATTATGTCATGGATATTGCGATGAATATTGGGCCCTTCAAACATTGCTTTACACATCATCGCAAGTGAAACGAACATGGGATAACGCCACAAGAGAGATGACCTACAATGATCGTCACAAGAGAGATGAACTACAAATGTCGTCGCAAGAGAGATGACCTATAGAAGTGTCACAAGATAGATGTCAAATGATCATCTTCACAAGAACAACAACTGAGGACAAATGTTGCAAGAATGACAACTTAGGATGATCATTGAACAAATGACAACCCAGGATGATCATCACAAGAGAGACGTTGAACGATCATCGCCGCAAGAATTAAAATCGAAGATGATTGTCGCAATAGAGGTGACCGAGGAAAATCGTCACAGGAACAACAACCTAGGAATCGTCGTAAGAGAGACTATTTATGATCCGTGTGGTCACAAGAGAGATGAAATATATCTATTTAAAAAATAATAGATGGTCACAATCCATCATAATCGACGACCAGGAAGCATTGAAGAATTTGAATTTGTGCGAGGGATAATTTTGAAGAGTGGTCCCGCAATCCAAACCACAATTTCCATTGAGGAGTACATGTTAGCGTCAGTTTGATTGTAGAATGACAAGCGGGTTGTTCCAAAACTGCCATTTCACATCTCTACAAATGAAAATTATAAAAGGTCAATTTGACATTTTTATTCCTTATTATTTTCAAACTCGGGGACCTTTGCAACATTGTCACAACCTCCATTGTTTTGTTGCATCCCAATTTTGCACCATCAAAACCTGTTTCTAGGTATTTATCCCATTTCCATGGATCCCATAGTATTATCATTAGAAAAGAAAGACCCTGGAAGTAATGAGGAAGCCCTAATTGGCATAGATGGAAATGTATTTATCCCTAATATCATTATTTCCCCCATTTCGGTGTCTCGAAGCAACTTGTATGATATAAAAGGAAAGAGTATTCCATTTTTAGAAGTAGTTCAGGCCTCCATTGTCCCATATGTTGTCGAGGTTTCTTTCCCTTTTCCTGAATTCGTAGGTTGGTGCATTGAGAAATATTCCCATTTAGAAAGGGTAATTGTCAATAAACAGGGGTCTCAAGGCCTCTGTAGAATAGATAATTTGTCAATCCGAAAGTCACTCAATATTCCAAAATCATTTTCCTTTAATTTTGATCTATTCAATGAAGAAAAAGTGATTAGGGTTTACAGAGAATGTCAGTGAGATCTCAAAAGTCATTTTCTACAACAAATCATTAAACCTGAACTAATATTAGAGAGTCTATCCTTACCAATAAGTATCCACATGATGGTCATTGAAGTTCAGTGGGTTTGTTCCCTATTGAGTCGTGTCCTAGGTCTAGATAATGATAAATATGTTGTTGAAGTCATGCTGGGTTTTATTTTGATTTTTTTCAAGTCAGAGCTTGGTCAGTCAGCCTGAATTAATTTTGATAAATTCCTAGATGAAACCATTCACAAGAAGCTAATGAATTTCCACTCTTTCAGACATTTCAGATACTATACATATTTGTTAAATATTTTCTTAGAAAGTAACCATGGAGAAATCCATGAAACAACTTTTGATCCACTGAATGTAAAAGAATCACTTTGATCATATTCATCAAGAAGGTCATGTCAAGAATCTATTCTCTTATTTTCAATACAAGTTTACCCAGAGTTTTGGAGGACATGAAGACTCACTTGCAAAAAAATCCAGAAAATAGAGTAGGAGACTAGATACTTTTTTTTGCATTCAACAATGATCTGGGTATATGGTTTTCATGAGTCTCATTATTTGCTACCTGTTTTCCTAACTCCCATGATTTTTTCTCTTGTGTTCATTAGACAGAGAATCATCTCTGAGACATAGAACTTCATCAAACTACAAAGAGCCTCTAACATCAAATTTCCCTTTGTTATTGGTCCTTTTGTTGTTAAGTCCATATCATGTTTATCATAGGTTAAGGAAAACCTCAAAGAGTTTGGATTTTCAAAAATACAAGGAAGACAATATGGTCCACATCGGATCATATCCAAGATAAGACAAATGAATAAAAATGCACCTTATGAACATGAGAATGTGAAAGGCTTGGATAAAATAGCTAATGTGGAAGTGTGTATTGATGTGGAAGAACCATTGCATCTAGTCCAAACACAACAAGCTTCTCAAAAGTTGGTGATTCAAATTCCCAAAATCAGTGTGTACAACAAAAGAAGCACTTCAGAGACTATGGATATTGATGTTGAACAAACTGCTAAAAAGAAGATGGAAATTGTTCTGCCAAAGTAGATTGTAGATTTGGAAGATGAAGGACCCATAGATCAAGTGAATTTGAACACTGTGTAAAGTGGTACCAACAATGTAGAAATTGAGGAAGTAAGTCATCTTGAAAGTGAAGGTAGCTCAAGAATCTCTCACAATCAAAAATATTATTTTGATAAAGCACCTGATGCAACTTATCAGTCTAGAGAAGATCTCGCAAAACAATATGCTGAAAAGAGAAATGTGGATTTGGGTGAAATAGGGGATTTGTTTCTTGAAGTAGAAAAAATTTCTCAACTGAAATATTCCTTGTTCACTACGAGGGATATTGAAAATAAAACTTTTAGTATTGTAGTTGCAGAGGAGGATAAAGTGTCAGAGATTAAAATCAAATATGACAATATAAGTGCCCCTGACAAAGTGAAATTCCACAAGCAGATGAGTGATCTGTTGTATTATGATTATTTGAGTTTAAATTTGAAAAATTCAAGGATGAAATCCTCAGCTACAAAATTATAAGGACAACTAAGATAGGAAAAAGAATCCAACAAAGCTTGGAAAACTCAAATTAAAAGGCTTGAGTCTGAATGTCCCCAAGGTGTGAAGTCTTCATTGGATGAAAAAGATAAAATAATTCCGAGTTTGAAGAAAAAGTTGAAGATTCCTGCTACAAAACACCCACAAAAAACATAATTGGTACTTTTAGAGCAGGAAAAAGAAACATTTCAGAAAGAAGCACTGGATTATAAGGCTAAGTTTTTGCAACAGGAAAAGGAAAATATGGAATGGTCTAAAGAAAAAGTAGAGTTTGTGAATAAAGTCATGGTTTTAGCCTCTGCTTTAGGAAATGGATCAACCACTAAAGAGATTGTTAAGGCTATGTCACAAGTCACTCTAAAATAAGGAGAGATCAAAGGGTTAAAAAAAAAAAGAGAAATTGGAGCAGGAAGTGCACACAAAGGATGAAAAGACATCCCAAGTTCAAAAGGAAAAGGTAGTCTTTCAGGAGAAGTATAATAAATTGAATTCAAGATCAAGAGGTAAAAGTCTGTTGCAAGGAGATAAACATATCATATGGGATTCTATAGCTGCTGAGGATACAAAATTTAGATCATATTTGAATTGTGTAAATGATAAAGATAATATAGCAATCACAACCAGGCATAGATGCATTGTTGTAAATGAGACTTTAGCCAAAAATCCATTTGAATGAGAACAAAATGTCATTAATCTTCTCAACTCAGTTCCTCCTATAAATCTTTAGACCATTGGGTTAAAATACAGAACTACATTGATTATCTAGGCTAGAAGGATTATTGCAAAACATGAGCTTTTGAAATCAGTTCTGAATAAAGCAATACAAATGGAACTAAGTGTGAAAAATTTCAAGAATTTATTTGAAGAATTTTTCATAAAGGGCCCTCCATCATTCTGGGATGGTAAAGGTAATTTATGTGTTCAAGAAGAATATAATGCACTCTTGACTCAATCACGGATGGACCACTACAAATTTGAAACCATGGAGGAGGGTGTTAAGAACCAATACCAGATCTAAAGATATAATCACCACAAATACTGAATACACAATAGATCCACAAAGCAAGATAGAAGAAACCACATTTTATTAGAAGAAAACCCTTGAGGTAGGGAAACACCATACAATGGATCCTATTATGGAAGGGATCCTCTCCTGTTCACTTGCCTCTTCGAGGGGGCAACCTCCTAATGAGCTTCAGCTCCAAATATAATAATTTTCTTCATGTCTCATTACATTGCTTGAACCCCTTTATATAGTGCTACCATCACCTAAGAACATTCTAGAGGATGAATATTCTAGAAGTAGAACCTTCTAAGAAGTCCTCTTACATTTATTATATCTAACTACCATAGTGCGTCTTATTTAATAATATAGTGGACCTAGTCCACCTTACATTGAATGACCTCCACTATTATCACTATGGGCCCTCTAGGCCCCCCCACTACCTCTCTAACTACCTTACATTCCATCCCCCTTATGAAAGTGTTGTCCTCAATGCTTGATGTACAACCATATACCAGGGTCCCATGGATAATTGTGGACCATAATGCTGAAGAAGAATGAAGAACCAAGGTCCCATGTAGAAAGAAAATCCACTATGCTGAAGTAGTCTAACCACCATTGTAAGCCCGGGTCCCATGTCCAAGTGTTCATGTGAAGTCCCCGTGGAAGATTTTGGAACCCAATAACCAACTCCAAATGATGCTCCAAAGACTCACACCTATCATGTGGATCCAAATAAGAAGATCCATCCACATAGTGGAAAATGGTCGTAGTAGAATCTAGAAGGAATAATACCACTGTATAATATGCAGACTCAACGCTGGTAACTACCTCATGATGTGGGATATTGATTTTCTCTACAAAAGGTGGAGTGGAGTCATCAAATAAAATATGGAAGTGGTTGTCATCCCAGAAATGACAACTATCCATATACCAATCATCACAATCGTCCTCAAAATCATACCAAGCATATATTTCTTGATTATATTCATTCATGAGACCCTCCATAAGAAATCTCTCCTGCATGTTATTCAATGAATCTTGAATATTATG
>SNQJ01S0000207.1:143175-162940 GCA_010110895.2 Picea sitchensis
TTTCTTGATTATATTCATTCATGAGACCCTCCATAAGAAATCTCTCCTGCATGTTATTCAATGAATCTTGAATATTATGAAAACTATCATTGAGGCCATGTGTGAGGCTGTCTGTGAGGCTATGTGTGAGGCTGTTTGTGAGGTTATGTGCACATGCATCCAATCTATCATCCAATTGGGCTTTGAATGATTCAAGAATTTCTTTCAAGGTTTGAGACGAAATAGCCATCTGAGCACCCTATGAACTCTTCGGTCCTACAGGCGTCACGAAAAACTCAAAAATAGACCCAAGAAGTTTCGGCAGAAAATCGCGGTTTTTTCTGGAAAAACCCTAAAAAACTGTTGAACTTAAAATGCTCATAACTTCACTTCCCGGACTCCATTTCGGCTGATTTTTTTTTTGAAATTGAGTAAAATTGTGAGAAGAATTCAGATCTGTAGTTTATTTGGGCAAATTCGGCCTCCAAATGCTACAGAAATAAAGACAAATCGCGCTGCCGTCCGCAGAAAAAACCCTGAAAAATTGCAGATTTTAAAACCTCAGTATCTTGACCTTCCGGACTCCGTTTCAGACGATTTTTTTTTTTAAATTGGGTGTTTTTTTGAGAGGAAATCAGATATAAAACCCTTTTCTGAAAATTTTGCACAAAAATATACTGAAAAATTTAATAATGTCATGGCCTTTTTTTTTTCTCCAAAAAATCTGCAAAAATAAAAAATATTTGCCCACAATGTCTGCCCAAGGAAAGTGCTCTGATACCAATTGTTAACAATGAATACTAGATCTAAAGATATAATCACCACAAATACTGAATACACAATAGATCCACAAAGCAAGATAGAAGAAACCACATTTTATTAGAAGAAAACCCTTGAGGTAGGGAAACACCATACAATGGATCTTATTATGGAAGGGATCCTCTCCTGTTCACTTGCCTTTTCGAGGGGGAAACCTCTTAATGATCTTCAGTTCCAAATACAATAATTCTCTTCATGTCTCATTACATTGCTTGAACCCCTTTATATAGTGCTACCATCACCTAAGAACATTCTAGAGGAGAAATCTTCTAGAAGTAGAATCTTCTAAGAAGTCCTCTTACATTTATTATATCTAACTACCATAGTGGGTCTTATTTAATAATATAGTGGACCTAGTCCACCTTACATTGAATGACCTCCACTATTATCACTATAGGCCCTCTGGGACCCCCCACTACCTCTCTAGCTACCTTACAGAGGGTTTGAAAGGGGCCAATTTAGTTGATAAACTGGGTACATATTTTTAGATTTTAAATTAGTTTAATACAGTAAAACTTGGTTTACCTGTCATGTCTTATGCCATTTGTATTGACTTGGAAATTTTGATGAAGGAAATGGCAGATTATGAGATTCCTTTTGAATTGCAATGGAAGGAAATAGTTAGATTAGGTAAGACCAAATGTAATTTTCCAAGACCAAGTAAATGGTTTGCAGTTGGTGACCAAAAGGTAGCAGATCAAAGGAAGATACAATCAAAGTCAAAGGACGAATATAAAGGACCAAACTGCAGAAATATCCGCAACTCCCAGATTTTGTGCACTTAAATTTTCTATTTTCAATGTAATCGGTTCAAACCGAATGGAATCAAATTGTTGTATAAATATTGTAGATTTTGATGTATTCGGGGTTGGAAGAAGAACAAAGGGACAAATTGTACTGATTATTGTAATAATTTCTGAATCTGAATGAATACAAGTGGAGATGCCCATAGTTCTTTCATCCCAAAGATTCATGTGGTGATGTTCTGAAGTATGTGTCTCCTTTCATTTATGTTTTTCTAGTTTTTTATTTCTTCATCTGCAACCTTTCATATGTTTAAAATTGGATGTTAATGGGTTTGAAATTCATCTAAATGGCTCTTTAGATCTACACAATTTTAAATTATGTTTTCTTTCTTAACTCATCATAATTCATCTCTTATGGTGTTGTGATTGATGTTATATGTTTATTCTATCTTCCATCTTATCACAAAAAATTAAAATATTGAAAGTTCAGTGAGTCCTGATACCTTAAATGTTAAAAGAGAGCCACATTAAGTGGAAATCATAACTATGGAGTGAATCGTATGCAATACAATAAGAGAATACTTTGAAATTGTATGTTGTGGCTTCAATTTTTTTCATTCTATATTTATATTATTTTTCTTTTTCATGGTTACAATATGCTTCAGTCACAAAATATATACAAAGTTACAAACACAAATGCATGGAAACCTCAATGAACGTGTAGGGAAATTAAAGTGAAAAATGATTTCCAAAAAGATTGACATATTGACATAAAAACATTACTCATTTGGATGCAATGTGCATTGCATTGAAAAGCAATAGAATTTATCCTTCAATTCTATTATCACTCTTTAATTTATTTAGACTGAGAAAAGAAACCCAAAGGTAACCACAAACCAACTTTAGAAACTAGAATCTAACCCTTCCAGTATCAGAGAGAGATCTCTCCCAAATCAGTCACTGAAATGACTGATTTTCTTTTTGTTTCTTGAGGTTAGGTCCTTGGATTGTGAATAAATTTTTGGATGGGATTTGATGTTTAAGCATGTGATAAATCCATTGGGGTTGGAGTCAAAAGTTTGAAGCTTATGAATATGTGGGTAATCTGTCAATTAATAGGAAAAGACTTCATAGGCAAGATAGACACTAACTGTGTGCTCGTTTAATTTAAATGTCATTGTAGCAGAAAGGACATAAGAAAAACACAAATCAACACTTTAAGTAATCATATTTTGAAATTTCTTAATCCGTTTTAGTAGAATAAAACACCATTGATATTCTAAACTATGTGACAGAGCATCAACATGATCCATTCTGAAACAATATTTTAATTGAATATCATTCGGATATGGAAACATAGAAATAAATTGAAAGAAGAACATACACTGAAGTGAACATGAAACAAAGTCATTGGCACATGAATCAATGAAGCAAGACTGGATCCCAGAAGCCTTCGATCACCCAACTTTATTAATTCTTTAGGAAACTATTACAGCACAAAGACTCTCACAATACTTAATTCATCAAACTTTCTCCCATCCTTTGTGTTAGAACAACTTTATAATTTTAAACTTTTTAATTTCGAAACCTTTGTTTTTACCTTTTAAAATAAAATGAAAATCAACCAAAAAAAACTCACGAGAATTGTTTTTTTTTAATTAAATAAATTCATATTCATTATATATCGATAAGGCACTTTAAATATTATTCATTAAGGAGTTTTTATCTAAATTGATCAAATGACTCTCATGTTTTCAGGATTATAAAGATGCGGTAATTTTAAAAGAAAGATTCCAATAGTTACTTCGAAACTTCGTACTTAAGGAGTTTCAAACCATCTAAAGAGAAAAAATCTTGAAGTTACAAAGCTTCGAAGTCTCGAAATTTTTTTTCCCATGAAAATTTTCTAAGAAGATCCAAAGATGATTCACAGGGCACCTGTCATAAAACATTATCCTGGGCTGACACGTGGCATTCATTTTTAGCATTTGTTAGAGATTATTCATGTGATTTTAGGTGACATGTGTCACTTATCTTTTCTAGACACGTAATTAAAGATGAAATCATCACTGCCACGCCAATCCAGGAGATTGTCCTTCGGGAGGTAAATCAAATGATAGGTTTAGGACTGTTGAAGTTACCAAAGTGTCGAACCATTTCATATAATAATAAATAAAAAACATTTAAAAAACAAATAAAACATTAAACAAGTTTAATTAATCATAATTAACAATCAATTAATCACTCTGTGAATTCACCCTTTGGGCGATTTCCATTGTTCTTCATCCAAAACCCAAGAACGCCGAACCACCAAAGTATAATTGCATTTATAGCTGGCTGAAGTTAAAGATTTGGATAAATATTGCAATTGCCACGTAATAAATTCCATAGATTTTTCTTAATAATTACTTTGTGAGTAGATTATTGTTAAAATTAATAGACCTTAATAGTTTTATTAATAAAGGTAATTTCTAACTTCAAACCATTCTTCCATTTGCAATTTGATTTTTCACATCTAGTGTGGAGAGCTTACATGTTTTTTCTTCTCATGGAAGGGTTAAATTCATGGCGTTGCACAAAGAAGGAAAGTCTACTGAGGATTCTAACCCAAATAATGATATTGTCTCAGACACTACTACTCAAATGACGGATTCTATCAACACTTGGAAACAAGTATACAACATCTTGGAGAACAAAATTTTTCTCTGTCTTGATCACTCAGCCGAAGAAGATGATGAATCATTTTCAACTAAGCTTAGGATGGTGGCTCAGTCCGAATTACACAAGGTTGTTTCTCGACCAAGGATAATGCCTTATAATGACATGATAAGATGGACCTTGGACCATATAGAAATCCAATCCAGAAGCATCTTTAGTCACTAGAAGACCTTTGTTGGATCCTTTCGACCAAAATATATACAAGTAATGTATAAATTATCCTTTGAACCTAAATATACTTATAATTCAACATTTATATTGGATTTCAAAAGGAGGGAACAGACTTAGTTTGGTAGAAACAACCATGATATAATCAAAACCTAGTGGGGTAATACAACCAAATTCAAAACTGATGCTCATGGAATGTATTCCACAACATCTTTGGATGATCAAATTTTGTACATTGCCATGATGCTCTGTTGATTATTCTGTAGGAAAAATCCTTCACATTTTATAGTGAAATGGGTTTCCATAATCAATGAAGTTGTTGAGGGTTATAGTTTTAACTAGGTGAAAATGTTATCAGATAACCTAACCAAGGAGGTTTTCGAGTATAACGTGTTGAAATCTAGAGGAAAACATGCTCCCTTTTATATGTTTGCATACATCATGGATGCAATTTGTTTTATGACTCCTTTTCCACTCATGAATTGGAGTTGGACCCCAGCTAGTTATGAGCCCATACAATTTTACCACTCAAAGCTATGGGAGGAAAATTACAAAGATTTCGTTTATGAAATTTGTCACAATGTATTGATACCCATTCATGTGGCTATATATGGACACCCCCTCCAATAATTTCAGAACAAATTATGGGAAATTTGGGTGCAATTGCAAGTTGGTATATTGAAGAAAATATCTCCTACATTAGAGTATTCGGTTTATTTGTATCAACCCATGCCATTCCCAAATTATTACCTGATAGACTGGTGTGCAGAGAAGTTTCTTATCAAATAGGGTCAAGAGTAATTACCAAAGATTTGAAATCAACACAGGAAAAGGTGTGGCCAACCTTTCCCATACAAGTTGGCATGTTCACATTATCTGATTTTGGTCATACAAAAATTGAGGCTTCATCTTTGGAAGATGTCAAATTGGTTGATATCGAATACAAAAGACATTATCCTCATAGGGTAGTTGAGAATCATTTATCCAAGTTTAATATGAAAATATACATACATGAATATTCCCCCTATGGTGATGTTTTCAGGGGAGTTAGATCTTATGATGAAGTGGAAAACATATTACAAAATCTACCTCCATATCAGTAGGTTGGCTTCCTCAAATTTTAGAAGCACAAAAGGAACAAGCTACCAAATATTTTATAGAGAGGAGGAAATACCATTTCATCCTCACAAGAAACAAGAACTATTGAGCCCCAACAAAGCTTGACTAAGGACAAAGTTACAAAAGTAGTGAAGAATACAGATGTATTATCTAAATAGATGAAGACATCAATACCAAGTAAGCATGATCAGAAGTTATTAACGTCCTTTGAAGCTTGCACGAAGCATGGACATACTTTTCCCCTTTCATCATCAACTACTTATACTATTATCCAAAGTGTCACAAGTCCAGAAAAATCCATTGCACTCACTTCCCCCATTCCATAATGAACTCCTATAGCAACAAGTTTTGAAGTTTCGAGTTCAGAGTTTATTCATATAGATGACCTCACACCTACTTTGTTTGAAGATATTCCCCCATAAAGTTTATTTTTCAATAAGAAAACAAAATCCATCATTATAAGAGAATCTCAGTAGAAGGAGGGAGTGATTATTAAGAGACAAAAAATAATATATGATGGATAGGGACAAAATGTCCCTGAATTTTCCAAAGTGGTTGTAGATTCATTAGTAGCCTTTGCCACAACCAACTAATGGTCAGTGGATAATCTTACAAAACAACTACAACATAAGTGTCTCCTAGTTGAACATTTGAAAAATGAGATGAAACACATAGAACAGACTACCAGAAGTAAAATTAATTTTGACATGGAGCAAACCAGACTGGTTTATCAACGACAAATGAAGGAGATGCAGGAGGAACTAGAAGCGAGCGTCTAGGATTTACAGGTGATCAAATCTATGTTTTCTCATTGAGACAGTGCAATAGGACAATTGTAGACCCCAATAGCTTTACTAGATAACACAAGAATAGATAATGTTTCATTTAAAAGGTAAGCATCCGAGATTAATGAAAAGATGGAAACTGTCCAACAGGATTTATATCAAAGTATGGATATCATTCAAAAATATTATCAAATGATGAATAATTCTCTGAAGAATGTTCATGAGAAAGAAAAGGAAGCATGTGCAGCCAGATCAAAGTTCCAGGAATTTATGGTATGGAGACAAAAAATCAATATTCCTCAGCTTGCCCCGTTTTCACAGTGTGAGCAGGTAAAAGGGGAAATGGATTTAAAATCTTCGGAGACAAACCTTGAACAAAGTAAGAAGTTGGATAGAGAAAAAAAATAAGTTTGTCTCAACACCCTTTTTGCTGTAGAGTTGGAATTGGTTGATTCCAATAATAGTGTTATCCTTGATACGTTGGGTGAGATTGAGATTGAAAAGAATAAATAAAATTCAAAGAAAAATAGGGAAAGTATACAAACTACCATCCAATAGATAAATCAGGTTGATTTGCGAAAGATAAATTATCTATTGGTAAAACCAAATTTGCGACACCAAACAACAACTCAAGCAGTCATTAAGATTCAGGAAAAATTACCATTAGTGCATAAAAAGGTGTTTGCATTTGAATTGGATGAGAATGTTGAACCGTCCAGATTTGTTGTAGCATTAATGGAAATATGTGCTCAGTTCAATGAACAAAGGAAATCAAGCACATCTATGAGAAAATAAAGCTGCTAATGAAGTGACACCACATCAAGCATTTCTCAACAAAATCTGCATTTGTTTGCTCAGTTTTGATTGTATTCTATAGTTAGAGCGGAAAATGTGGAATGTCTAACTACTTGTAGTTAAGAAATTTTTATATAAATAAACAAATCATAGATGTATTTTCGGCTTCTTCTTTCCAAATGTAAAAAACATAACTTATTGAATATCAATACAAAGAGAAGACAGATATTCTAAGCCTCATTTCTTTAAGTTATGTGCTTTCTTTAAGTTATGAAAAACATTATGAATTTTTAAGTTAGGGAGTGCTAGTTGGTATGTCGTTGGTCCAATTCAGGTTAACATTTCTAATGGACCAAAAAACCTCGGTGCCAACTTGGAATATTTCCCTAGATTTAATGAGGTATTTATTTCTTTGAATTTAAGGTATACATGTTCTCCAACGTTAAATTCATGATGCCTTCTTTTTCTAATCCGCATAGCTTTTCTATTGATCTTGCACAACCTTTAAATTCTGTTGCACCTTTTTAACCATCTGTTCTGTTTCTTGGAGTATTTCGGGCCCCACCATTATTCATTCAACCAGAGTATCACAACTAATCGTAGTTGTACATTTATTGTCATATAAAACTTTGAAGCGACTCATTTTCGTCGACGCTTGATAATTGTTATTGTATGCAAATTCAACAAAGTGTCGGTACTCTTCCCACTTAGTTGGTTTGGTTCTTACATACATTTGTAACATATATTCGATAATATGATTTTTATGTTTTGTTTGTCCCTCTGTTTGCGGATGATAACTTTTACCAAAATTCAAATTAGTTCCCAAACCTACAAACTATTATTTCCAGAAGTTTGATGTAAATTTGACATCTCTATCTGAAATAACGATTTTAGGAATCCCATGCAATCTAAATATATTTTTCATAAAACTTTCAGCGATATTAACAGATTTATAAGTAGATTTCACATGTATGAAGTGAGTAGACTTACTCAATTTATCAATTACTACCATGATGGAATCAATTTGTCTTTGAATTTTAGGCAAACCTGTAATGAAATCCATCGAAATAATTTCTCATTTTCATTTCGGTAAAGGTAAAGGTTGTAATAAACCTGTTGGATGTGGATGTTCAACCTTTACTTGTTGACAATCTAAAAATTTAAATAAGTATTTAGTTGTTTCTGATTTCATATTAGGCCAATAAAATTGTTTTCTCAAGGCTATTATCATTTTCTGGTATCTAGGATGACCATAATAGGAATTTTTATGCAACTCATTCAAGATTATCAGCGTTAATTCAAAAAAAATTGGTACATAAAATCTATTTTTGAACTTTAATAGTCCATTTTTGACGATACTAAAATTTTTACTATTCAAATTCCCTTCATTGTTTTGCAACTGTTAAACTATTTAGATGTATTCTAGATCATTTTTGCATGCAAATTTAATTATGTCCTCAATATCACTTTATGTTTTACTGACAATAACTTCATATAACTCATTATTTCTTCGACTTAGTGCATATCCAACCTTATTCTCTTTGCTTTTGATATGTCAAACTTTGAAATAATACTTTCTTAAAAAGGATAACTACCTTGCTTACCATGCATTGAGATCCTGTTGACTAAATAGATGTTTCACACTGTTGTTATCTATTAATTGTAAGAATTTCCTTCCCATTAAGTAATTCCGCCACATTTTGAGTGCATGAATTACAACTGCCAACTCCAGGTCATGAGTTACGTAACTTCTTTCATGTTCCTTCAATTGACGAGATTTGTAACAAATGAAAATACTCCACCTAATCCTTATTTACTTGCATCTACCCAAACTGTAAAATATTTATAAGGATCAACCACTTTAAGGATTGGAGCTATAGTTAGTAAAACTTTCAATTTATCAAAATTGTCTTGGCATTTTTGAGACCAAATAAATTTTGTTCCTTTTTTCTTGCAGTGATGTAATATGATAGACAATTTTGGAAAACCCTTTGATAAACCTTCAGTAATAACTAGTAATCCCTGTGAATGATATTATGTCTGCTACGTTCTTAGATACATGCCATTCCATGATAGCTTTAATTTTTTCGGGGTCTACAACAATACCATCTTCTAATATCACATGTCCCAAATATTGTATTTTTCTTTGATAGAAGTCACATTTATCGAACTTAGAATATAATTTATGCTCTCTTAGAGTTTGTAATACTATTTTAAAATGTTGTTAGTATTATTCTTCAGACTTTGAATAGATTAGTATATTGTCAATAAAGATCAATATGAATTTATCCAAGTACTAGATAAATATATTGTTCATTAAACACATAAATGTTGTTGGTGTGTTAGTAAGTCCATTTTAATGATGTGTTTTTAAGTATAAGGGAGATGTGTATTCCCTTCTATGCTCAACATAGACTTGACATGTGGTATATATATATAACAACTTAAAGAGGGATCTAATCTCTCTTGAGATGAAAACCTTTTTTTAAACTGTAAAACTCAAGGAAATGTTTGCACATCTAATGATTTGGATTTGAGGCACACTCCATGATAGATCAAAAATTAAGATGGATGGACACTAATTTTAATTTATTATTTAACTTTATGATCAAATATGTTAAATTTGTTATTATATTTCATCGTTAAAATTCTCTATAAAAAACAAATTCACCATCAAATTGTATGGTCATTAATAAACATTTATTTTATGATTCTCTATTTATTTGTGACTAGTCTTCATTTATCTCTAAAATTTTCATCTCTTTTATCTTTTTCTATGTTTTTATTTTTCTATTGGTATTGTATTAACATGAAGTAAATTTGTGTACTCCTTTGATAGAAGGGATTTTTATAAGTAGTCATTCTTCTATTTAGTTAATAGAAACTAACAAATCCAATACCTTTCCATAAATACACTTAAGTTTCATACACACATATATGATGAGGATAATTAATGTTCACTGATATAAAATTGGTCTATGGACTTTAAGAAGGTAAGGGATTACTTGGAATTCTTTAGAATTTTATTTCTGTGCTTGAAAATCATTAAGAGAAACTTTGCACTATCACCATAGTTTTGTTAAGTTAAAAGCTTGGTAAGGTTGGTAGTGTGACAAATCTTTTGAAATTGAGATCTGATATGGGTATATGTGGAGATTATAAGAGAAAGTGTTTTTCCTCTTCAACTCTCTTAGTGTCACAAAGTGACAAATTTTTTGATCCCACGACATTTTGGAAACTGACCAATGCCTAGTTTGACCATGGAGCTCATGAGAATTTGTTCTTATTTTAGCAATGTTTATTTTTTTCATTACACTGTATTTTTTTATCATCCATGTAGTGATTTGACTGCTAAAGTCTAAAGAGGTTTACATACCCTACCTCTCTCTATATTTGAACCTCTCACCTCTAAGGAGAAAACACATGTTCTTAACCATTAAGCCCACTCAAGTTGTATATGTGTGTGTTTGTGTATAAAAGTTGTAAAATCTATCATAACTTAAGTATTGAAAGTGAAACTAGCCATCATTGAAGGTTATTTGTAAATGTAGAAGAAAAGCTCTGCCATTCAAATTAGGCAGTAGTGGTCCCCAAAGAACACACTTTCTCTCTTTTCTAAACTTATATTCTTACACATGAAGAATACCAACTCTTAGCAAACTAAAAATACTTTTAAGTTTTACTATACAAGAAAGTCATTGTTATAATTACTTTGAATAAAACCATATACCCTTATTGTATCTAAATAATAACAAGTCAAAGTGATGCACGGTACTTGAAGCAAATACAAACTGAATCTCACACTTCGCACTGAAAAGCGAGCTTTGAGCGTTCAGGTTGAAAAGCTCAAAGAACTCCGTTCCCAAGTTGAGCAACCTCTTGGCTACATTCACAGGCCATGTCCGTGTCGTCAGCAACGGATAGAGTGGTATCGCTGCTGGGGTTCAAATAAACTACGGATGGTGCAAAAGGAAGTGTCCATTCCGACGGAGGATCCATTATCTCCAAGTCCCCCTCTAATATTCGCACCACTGTTCCCATGGAAGGCCTTAGCCCCGAATTGCTTTGAATACACCATAAGGCCGTCTTTATCAACCTATACGCCTCCTCAAGATCCTTCCAATCCACTCTCGATCAATTCTTCCATTTTATTTCCAATCCAGTCTCGATCAATTCTTCCATTTTCATTTCCAAACAGAGTTTATTAAAAGAATTGCACAGTCGAATTAAATAAGAGTTTTCAACGTTATCTTTTGGAAATTTCAAGATACCGCCAATGTACGTAAACTATTGGAAATTAGGTAAATCAAGGTATGTTATTTTCCATGTCTTTTTATTGTTAAATTAAACATTGTTTTCCTTAGTATTCATGGATGATCCAAATATAAAATCCTCATGAAGATAGACCTATGAGTAGCTCATAGGAAGTTCCTACTATGATCTCATATCTATCTTTGTAGTCAAAGTAAATACGTTATATTTGCAAATAATACATCAAAAAAAAAAAAACGTTAACAAAGTTAATAAAATAAAAATTCTAACAAATAAAATACTTCAAAACCCTCTGCTTGTTGAACGAGACATTTTGGTCTTGTTCCCCAATTCATCCGGGAACTTCTCGGAACAAGAGAGTATAGGCTATGAATTTTCTGATTGTAAAACTGCCCTTCATGGCTATATTGGAAGTGGAATTTTTTATTTAACAATGGCGTCGAGTGGATGTAAGGATTCTTCAAGATCGGTAATATCTTTGGTAAGTGTCTTAACTTAAAACGGATTAAATCTCTATTTATTTTATGTAGAGGAATTCCTCTGTGTACACCCACATGACTGGTGTTATTTTTCTTCTTCTCTCTTAATATGCAGCCTAGAGTAAAGATTTCCTTCCTTCCTATAAGTCGTGGAAGTCTGTTTTATGATTCGTCCCTAGGTCAATTAATTGGTCGGTTACTAGGGTTTAGTAGATAACTTAGTTTATCGAAAGTATATAGATCAGTTATCTTGATGTTATTGTAGATTTAAAGGATCAGACTATGATAGCCAAGTTCTGTTCTAGAATGGCTTTATTTCGCACCATAAACTTTGTGGTTCTCAAATTAAAGAGAATGTAGTATGTAGTTATGGTGATTGTTATGAGTGTGGACAGGAGTTGTATTCTCGATTAGAAAGGTTTTTCAACCTGTCCAGAAATCATACTTTCAATCACTTTTTTTTGTAAGTAAGATTCTATAAAAAGATTTTCAAAATAAAAAATTACAGCATCAACAATTTAACCAATTTACTGAGTGTAATAAATAAATTGCCTAGAGGGGAAACCAATTCAGGGAGCCTAATAGGTTGAGAATCAGAGTCTTAAGCTACCATTCATAGCACAACGTCTAACCTCAAAAATTACATTGCCCTTTGAGGGAAACCCATTTAACCTTTCGGCTAAGACTGTCATAAGTTAAAGTAGACAAAATATAACTATAAGATACATGTGGAAAAATATAAGCTAAACACTGAGCTGACCATGCAGAGAGACACATGTGCAGATCAGGCTGTAGGCTTGTAATGTGGCCACACGTATAGGGAGGTGGCATTGAGTGTTGGATCCATGACTGGTGCTGCTTCCTCCTCCAGAATCCCGTGTGCCCGGATTGACTATTCATTCCCTATTGCATTTGGTTCTCCACTTGATTTGTGGCACACTTCCTGTAATGTTGAAAGCATTTGCAGGAATGGTGTTCCCTTCCCGTCCAATATATCCAACCAAAAATGTAGGTGGTCCAAATCCTGTCACAATTAGAAGACCAAGCCTTGCAGAATTGCAAGGTCTTCTTGTAATTTTGAATAGGATGCACAATCTGCCCAGGAGTGAGGTGGCTCTTGTTGGTGTCCATGGCTGGCACCAAAGCCCTCAAATTGAGTTTGGGCACTGTGAGGTTGGGCTAGGGGTGAATGGACTCACGAATGCCTAGGTGAATTGGGAGGAATGATTGGAGCTCGCTGCGAGGTGGAGGCGAAGTCTGATATTGGCCCTGGGTTAAAACCCAGAGAGTTTCCCAAGAGATCAAACCATTTGATCCTGCATGCATAGGGCGAGGAGATGGGCGAAATACCGCTGAGGCTATGGAAAGACTACGTCGAAGAGGAAGGCGAGGAGGGTGAGGAAGTTTGAGAGGGTGCAGGCTGGGGATGAAGTGCAAAGCGCGATACCAAGATGAGTCGCGTTTGTATTTCCATCTCTGTCTCGGCATGACTGAGGCATGGTGAGGGAAGTCAAGCACAGGAAGAAAGTTGATGAAGCCAAGGAGCAGAAGAGGGGAGCGCAGTGCGCTGGAGGACTTGGCCAAGAGAGAATAAAGCTGTGAGCGCACCTGGTGAGGTTCATGGTGCATATAGCGTTGGTGGAGGAGGAGATGCACGAGAAGAGTAAATTCAGATCCATTAAAGTGATCCATCGAAGGGACGGATAGCTAGAGCAGGGCACACTAGGAGTAATGGCACCCTGGCTATAGCGAAGCTGCGTTAAATGCATGGCGGTGGAGGGAGGGGAGGGCACACACCTATCACGTGGCTGGCGCCGTGACACCTGGGCGACAATAACACCCCATCTGGGGACATACTTTCAATCACTTATTATAGTCTTGTTTCATCATTTTATTTTGTGAAATTATTTCCCTTTCAGGAATGTTAGGTAACAATACCCAGAAACCACCGAGATTCTCACTCTAACTTCACGAGTTGTCACATGGTTCTATTCTACATAGGGTAAAATCGTTCTTGAAAATTGGTATAAGTAATCATGAATTTTATTATAAAATTGTTCTCGTTCCTGCGCACTTAAATTTTGTGGCAGCGTACAGTTTTCCACCCCTTTATCTTTTATTGTCTTTACGTACTGCAAAAATTACAACAGGAGGCTAGTAAAATTTCTTACTCGAATGACGCCTAAATTTTGTTGCAATATAATATTAGGAATTCCTTTATTGTGGGTTCAAAACACTTATAATATTTGCGATTGTTATTTCTATTCCAATAAGATTATGGTAGTTAGCATTTAATTCCTTAAGTTTACCAGATTGCTTGCAAGAAATTTCTTTACTTTGTATTCACATCTGGATAATACGATTGTTGGTAATTTAATGGAAATAATTCTTATGATGGGTCTCTCTTTGTAATGTGAGGGAACCCATCATATAACACAAGGACACCTTCTCCCCTCACATCTCAAAGGTTTCCACAAGAAATTTAGTTACCTTNACTCTAACTTCACGAGTTGTCACATGGTTCTATTCTACATAGGGTAAAATCGTTCTTGAAAATTGGTATAAGTAATCATGAATTTTATTATAAAATTGTTCTCGTTCCTGCGCACTTAAATTTTGTGGCAGCGTACAGTTTTCCACCCCTTTATCTTTTATTGTCTTTACGTACTGCAAAAATTACAACAGGAGGCTAGTAAAATTTCTTACTCGAATGACGCCTAAATTTTGTTGCAATATAATATTAGGAATTCCTTTATTGTGGGTTCAAAACACTTATAATATTTGCGATTGTTATTTCTATTCCAATAAGATTATGGTAGTTAGCATTTAATTCCTTAAGTTTACCAGATTGCTTGCAAGAAATTTCTTTACTTTGTATTCACATCTGGATAATACGATTGTTGGTAATTTAATGGAAATAATTCTTATGATGGGTCTCTCTTTGTAATGTGAGGGAACCCATCATATAACACAAGGACACCTTCTCCCCTCACATCTCAAAGGTTTCCACAAGAAATTTAGTTACCTTGACCAGGTCGTCACAAATACCAAATCTACATATTTATTTTAGAAAAAAAATTCAGTCGCTTATTTTAACATTATCCATAAGTGGAAAGGTTTTTGCTTAACGCATCTCTGACTATGCTTATTTTACAGGAAAGGAAGTACCATATCTAGATTTGCAACCAGACAAGAGATTGTTCCTGTGATCTCCTTGTTTTAATTCATTTATACCATTTTTTCTGAAGTAAAAATGATTTATGCCAAAGTTTTCTTTTTATTTATGCCTTGTAGCTTGAAAACTGCCTGTTACGAATTCTTGAAATTTATCATATAAAGGTATTCCAGTTCCACTTGCGGATCACAATTCCTAGTCTCTTACTTAAAAATACCCCGGTTTTAACTTGTATATTTTTGTTTCCACAATAACTTCCTCCAAGGAAATGTTTTCGATTAAATCTATTGAATCTTGATTGTTTAAAGTAAAGTTTGAATCTATTTCCATAAGTCTGTAATTTACGTTAGATACACTTCTTAAACTCCTACTTGTAGGAAAATAGTTATTTTCTCTTTATATTGAACATGGTTATTTTTGTATTGAACATGGATTGGATTTTTTCCTTGATTCAATACCCTAAGGAAATATTCCTATTTCTATATAAGAATATATATATACCTATTCTTCCAACTTCAGTTGTTTAATTCCTATTTATATAAGAATATATATATACCTATTCCAACTTCTAGTTGTTTAATTTCTTGTGTGTTAATTTATCTTAATATATATATATATATATATAATGAATGTTATACCAATTTAAACATTAACTTCTAAAATTTATTAATTAATATTGTGTCACTGTATAATAAAAAATACTACAATACTAGGAAATGGTAATCTAAATAATTAGTCATACTTTTTAAACTTTAAATAATCACATTTAGTATAATAATATTTGTAATTTAACAAAAGATTTATAAACAAAGGATGAATATATAAAAATAACTGTAGATTATACATATTTGGAACAAAAAATAAAAAACAAATGGAACAACCACATTCCACCCAACTGTAGATACAGAACAACCAAGATTACTTGTCCTAATCACCCTTTATCCTCACCATGTCTCCATAAGGGTAAACTGAGCTCCACTCCTTAACCACTGTCCTCCTGTACAACTCAAAATCATTTTCCTAATGCCATGAGTGCTCACACAACAAATATTCATTTTCCATATTCATTGTATATATCCTTATTGTGCCTATGAGTTTTCCTTTAACTCATTTACCTCCTTGGAAATTCACACATTTACAAATCCCTGATTTTTAGGGGCTTCCAGTGACAAAACTCTACTTTTGACACTTGTTAAAATCACACATGTTCCCCACTCATGGAGTCATAGTGAGCTATTTTTAACCCAATTGTTCCATCTGTTCCCTGCATTAAATATATTAAAAAAATTTATCTCACATATGTCCATCAAAGATAACAGTTGGAAAGTCAAACTCTTGCTCAACAGTAAAAAATATAACAGTTAAATGTCTTAATTATAACAGATACGAATTTCCATAAATGCAAATTATTTAAAATAAAATGTTTAACTCTTGGGGATATTACATCCTCTCTCAATTAAATATAACACTGTCCCCTCAATGTTAGTCCTTCCTTTTGTTCATCACTTGGAACAAAATTGGATATGATTTCATCATTTCATCTTCCAACTCCCAAGTAGCCTCCTCATGGCTAAAGTGCTTCCATTGCACCTTTACCCTGGTGATGGCTTTGTTTCAAAGTATTGTTTCTTTCCTGTCCATAATACATAGAGGTTTCACTTGGAACTCCACTTTTGGTTTCACCTACACCATATTACAATAAATGATGTGAGTAGGATCATTAATATATTTTTTAGTAATAAAACATAAAAAACATTATGAATTTTTAAGTTAGGAGGAAGTGCTAGTTGGTATGCCACTGGTCCAATTCAAGTTAAGAATTCTAATGGACCACAAAACCTTGGTGCGAACTTGGAATATTTCCCTATATTTAATGAGGTATGTATTTATTTGACTTTAAGGTATACATGTTATCCAATGTTAAATTCATGATGCCTTCTTTTCTGATTTGCATAAATTTTATATTGATCTTGCACAACCATTAAATTTCGTTGCACCTTTTTAACCATGTGTTCCATTTCTTGGAGAATTTCTGTAATGCCCACATATTTCTAAACATCATTAAGTTTCATAAACATTTTCGTTCATAAACTGAAACAATAACTTCCTAGCATAATATTGTTTCTCATAAACGCAACTTCAGTAACTTAGATTTATCAATAAATACTGATTTCATGGAAAAAAGAAATAAATACATAACTTAAGAAAGTACCTGGTTCTGATGCTAATTTATGTTGCCTCTGTGCCTCGCTGCTGCCTTCCTCCTTCTTGCTACTAGATCAACCCTACCACAAACAGGAAAATAACTGCCCAAAACTACTGTCCTCCCTGCCAACTAGGAAAACTACCTAGCTCCAAGATATCTACGGATATCCTGGCCCTCCGTGCCCAAAACCTTCAGCAACTCGGTGCCTCTTCCTTGCTCACAACAAGCCAACAGTCCACAAAATATCACAGGCTCGCGGCCAATACAACAGTGCACAGAAAATCACTGCTCACAGCAAAATGCAGAATCTATGCTCATGGAAAAAGACAATAGTTCTCAGCCCACACAGCCCGCAACATCCATCCCCGTCGAATGGTGCGCACATCCCCCTCTTCCCGTCCCTTATTCCTCCCTTCCGACTCACGCATTTACTTCACAACCACCCCCCGTCCTCCGTCCTTCGTCATGAGTTAATGTTTTATCTTCTTGGGATCCATGGATATCCCTCTCTGCATATGCCACCATTTTTATATCATTTTTCATTGATCTTTTAATTTTATTTCATAGGTCATTAAATGTGATCAGCAGTTAATTTATTATTTTGTTAACTGCAAGTATCCCTTAATTAAATCTTACTTAACAATCTTTAACCATTTATCAATTTAGGGTCGTTACATACTCCCACCCTTCAAGAAACTTCGTCCCGAAGTTAAGGTATCTGATGGTACAAAGGAAAAGAGCATGGTTCATACATTTACAACAAGTAACTGGCAATATCAGTAAGTAAGTCAAGAATTCCATACATACTAATGTATATGTACAAGGAATGCATGTGTAGCTAGTACATGCAAACCTCGTGCATATACTAATAATCAAACTGTCATTCTTTAATAATTTACGTATGCATTCAATCCAGTCAGCAAGGCTAGTCTTTTATAAAAGACAACAATCAATTGTCCATGTGAGAAATCCTTTTATTACAATTGTCCAGTTCAGTAATTTATTTTAAACAACTGTGGTTTAATTACATAATAAAGAATATTCCTATATACACATTTCTTTCCTTTTTTTTGAAGGGACGACATCAAATTCCACCACAATACAGATCTCCATATGTCTCAACTACTCTACTCATCCTTCCTTCCTAACCTACTTCAATCTCCCATCATATCCGTCCTCTGCTATACTATCTTGGAGCGCCAACTATATTGGCCTAACTCCAAATAGAACCCGTAAGTGGAAGTGTCGCTATCTCGACCAAGATTCTCTAGCAGGCAACTGACAATACTCATCACACGTCTTGGGGAGCGTGAACCAGCACCGTCCTCCCAGGACTTCAGGTTTCGGAGGATACACGGTGGGAAACACCTCCACCCCTCCTAGCAGTACCAGGGTCAACACCCTATAATGGAGGATACACGGTGGGAAAAGCCTCCAACCCCTCCTAACAGAATCAGGGTCAACACCCTATAATGGAACACACAGGGGCACCATGTTGCTGGAGGTTTTGTCATCGTTTATTCGGTTTTGGGTAGTGTTAGTACCAAAATCATAGCATAATCATGCATTAGTCCAGCTATCATAGCAATGCATCCAATCAATATAATTTCCCACATATTATTCATACCATAATGTTTCTCAGCAGTGGTCCACATATCCACATTCATCATCATTATCACTTGGCTATTTCATAGCCCATAACCTGCAGATTAGTCTGCAACACAAACTCATACATTCCTATGCATTATCATCATATAATTGCATACTTTCATCATTTCAATTTGGTATCCCCGTACCAATACATTAACATCAAAGTTTTCCAATTTGAATTATATTTCACAATATCCCATAATTCATACTCTTTACTCGTTCACAAGATTATCATTTACCAAAATAGATTTCATCGTATCCAACATCATTCCAACAGTATTAAACATTCAACAATTTATCTTTCGCACAATATGCCGCATCATATACATCATCATAAATAGCATTTAATCATTCATAAAATTTTCATTCACATAATAGATCACATTACATGCATCATCATCAATAACACTTAAACATTCATTACTGTTCATAAGTTTTAAGTTTAAATATATTACTTAATAGTTTCAATGTGACTAGGAAATAAAGTGTATAGGCCTCAAGTAATCCTGGTCGTCTAGGTCAAAAGGTGGTGTTACCTACACCCCTCCTTCGAGAAACACGTTCTTGAGGTGGTCAAAATAGTGATGGATAGTCTCGCCGTAGTGTCTCGACGTCCTCCCAAGTAGCAGATCCTGGACTATACTTGTCCCACTGGACCTTAACTTGGTCTACCAAACGATTTCTGAGTTGTCAGACTCTACGGTCCAATATGCGTAACGGTTCGACCGTGAGGGTTCCCACGTCCGATACGTGCAATTCTTTCCAATTTAGTTTATGTGATTCATCAGCAACATAATGACGTAAAACAGATACATGAAATACATTATGAGTTTTATGCAAGTGGGGTGGCAGTA
>SNQJ01S0000207.1:163150-240586 GCA_010110895.2 Picea sitchensis
ACAAGAATGGCATTGTGTCTATGAGATGTGAGTGGCAACCCTACAACAAAATCCATTGAGATGACTTTCCACTTGGACATAGGGACGTCATGTGGTTGTAGGAGGCCTGCCGGGTGATGGTGATCAACCTTCACTTGTTGACACTCTAGGCATCTGGCGACGAAATGGACTACATCGTGCTTCATGCCTACCCAAAAGAAGAGTTTCTTCATCTCTGCGTACATCTTCTTCACACCCGGATGCGCACAATAAAGTGATCTATGGGATTCCTTCAGTATGATGCTTCAAATATCCCCATTATCCGAATGTACATCCTTCCTCGATATCTCAACAATCCGTCTGTTTCTAGATTATATCCTTTGGTTCTAACTGTCTCCCGCTCTGGAGGTTTGAAGTAACTTTTAAATACCAACTGTCTCCTAGTAGTTGTGTCAACACCTGTTCCCTCAGACTGACCTTTAAGGTTACCAAGGAGAAGATACGTGGTCTCCTACTCAAGGCATCCGCGACCACATTTTCCTTTCCCTTTATATATGAAATACCAAAATTGTACACTCATAAACTCACTCCATCGCCTTTGCCTGGCATTCAGATCTCTTTGAGTGAAGAGATGTTTTAAACTTTGATGGTCTATTTTGAGTTCAAAATTTCGACCCACAAGATAGTGCCTCCAAAGTTTCAGAGCTAGCATTACAACTGCCAACTCTAAATCATGAGTCACATATAACTCCTCGTGCTTCTTCAACTTTCTTGACGCATAAGCTATCACTCCTCCATCCTGCATTAGCACGGCCCCCAACCCTTGTTTCGAGACATCCGTGCAGACCATGAAGTCCTTTTCCATATCTGGCACTCATAGTATTGGCGCACTAGTTAGTAACCTCTTAAGCTCAATGAATGCGCTATCACATTCTTCTGTCTATTCATACCTGACCCCCTTGCGTTGCAAAGTGGTGATGGGTTTCACTATTTTTGAGAATCCTTCCACAAATCTTCGGTAATAACCTGCTAGCCCCATGAAGCTTCTCACCTCATGTGCATTCTTCGGCACTGGCCATTCCAGAATAACCTTTACCTTTTCTGGGTCCACCGAGATTCCTTCGTCTGAAATGATATGGCCTAAATAGTGGATCTCTTTTTGGAAGAAGGAACACTTCGAAAGATTTCCATACAATTTGTTCTTTCTAAGGCAAGACAACACTATTCGCAAGTGCTCCTCATGTTCTCTTTCATTCCTGGAATAGATGAGAATGTCATCCAGAAAAACTTGTACAAATCGATCTAAATACTTCCAGAATACGCCGTTCATGAGGCTCATGAACACTACTGGTGCATTAGTCAATCCGAAAGGTACCACAACAGACTCGTAATGTCCAAATCGAGTTCGAAAGGAAGTTTTTGGGATATCACTTTCCTTAATCCTTAACTGATGATACCCAGATCACAAATTGATCTTTGAGAATACTGCTGCTCCTTTCATCTGATTGAAGAGGTCATCTATTCGTGGCATTGGGTACCTAATCTTCACTGTAGCACGGTTCAAGTCCCTGTAGTCTATACACAGTCGTAAGGATCCATCCTTCTTCTTTACAAAAATTACCGGTGCGCCCCAAGGTGAGACACTGGGCCTTACTAGCCCTAAGTGTAGTAACTCCTTCAACTGCATTTGCAATTCACAAAGTTCCGGTGCTATCATTCGATATGGAGTCTTGGATATTGGTTATGCACCAGGTTTTAGTTCAATAGTAAAATCAAGCTCCCTCTCAGGAGGTAATCCTGGTAATTCGTCTGGAAAAACATCCTGAAATTCTTACAATACTGGGTACTGACCCAATGAGGGTCCCTTCCTTTCATTTACTGCTTCCACTACATAAAGTCAACACCCTTGTCTCAAGCATCGCTTGACTTTCATAGTTGATATAAAGCGTAATGACACTTTTCTCTGTACACCTTGGATCTCTATTAGTCTTCCTTCATCATCAATACAAAGTACCTTCTTGGTGAAACAATCTACCAAAGCTCGATGAGCTGCTAACCAATCCATTCCAATGATTAAGTCATATGCTCCAAGAGAAGTGACGTATACCTTCAACCTAGTGGTGCACACTCCTAGGTCTACTATACAATTATCGACGCTAGGTCCTACAGCTTGTTTTTCCCTCGAAGCCATCTCGATTTGTTTGAAGTCATCGTGCTCATAGGCTGCGAGCCCACTCTTTTCTAATGCAGATGGTGAAATGAAACTATTTGTCGCACCAGAATCAAAAAAAATCTTAACATTAATATGATTTAGCGTACCTGAAGAATCCACTACGGTGGATTGATGTTCAACCTGGCGGTTATTAACCGATGCATAAATCTGGTGGTTGCTACCTGGCCTTCCCTTTGGTGCCTTTCCTTCTCTGTGCACAAACCCTGATTGTAACTCTGGACAGTCCCGTTCGTAATGGGGTCCTTCGCATCTCCAACAGGCAATACGAGATTGAAACGATGAACTGTTATGTGACCGATTCCTAAATGAGTTCCTTCCTCTGGAACCCCTGCCCCTACTAGCTTCTCCTCGAGATGGTTGTGGGCCTGTCTGCACTGTTGGCGATGAACGAGATGCTGCACTAGATGCCATTGAAATTCCTACAACTACTGTCCTTGGCACGACTATGTTACCATAAGGTGGTGGCCTTGAGCCCCCTCCCCTTGCAAATGTCCTCGGGGTCTTTCCTACGAATCCAGGGCGATGTGGAAATGTCAATCTTGTACCCCCTGTTAAGTTCAGGTGTTCTTCCGCATAACGCACACTTTCTACCGCCGCCGCTACTGAAGATGGCTTCCACATCCGTACCATAGATCTTATCTTCGGGTTCAATCCATAAACAAAGCGCTCTGCCTGTCGTTGGTCATTGTCCAAATACGAAACATACTTGACCAGTTCCATAAACCTGATCTCATATTCCTCTACAGTCCTGTTTCCTTGTACTAGGGCATGAAATGCCCCTACTTGGTGTTCCTCGTAGTATGCTAGTAGATACTTCCTTCGGAACCTTTCCTCGAAGAGTTCCCAAGATACCGTGTCTGGGGTAAGGTGTAGTTGTCTTTCTAAGTTGCCCCACCAGTTCAAGACGCTATCGCTTAACTGGAAAATTGCAATCTTTGCCTTTGAATTGGACGCATAGTCCCTTAAGGAAAAACACCTTGTCATGCCTTCCAACCATGCTTTCGCGCGTTCAGTGGCGCGACCCCCGACAAACTCTGGAAGTTTGATTTTCTGCAACTCTCGTGTGATGTCTTCAGGTGGAAGTCCTGCCCCTGAATCCCTTGATGCTTCTGGATTACTCGTTCCATATGGTGGGGGTTCCACTTCAGTCCCTGCTGGTTGGCACCCCTTTAAAGTCTCATTGATGGCTTCTAACGAGCGTAGTATGAGAGCTAGTTCAGGCGATGGTGGTGTTGGTGATGGTGGTGTTGATGGTGGCATTGGTGGCGTTGGTAGCGCCTTTGACGACGCTCCCTTGCCTCGACCTCTTAGAGTCCTGGCCATCTGGTATGACTTAACCTACATCACCCCAAAGTTATCCGGGTGAGTTCGAGGACGTTTCAAATTGGTGTTACTTAAACTTAGAAACAGAGTTAGGCATAAGTTTTCTTTACTTGTCTGTAAACAAACATTACTCCATCAGGGGAATTGGCTCGGTTTGGGTTACGATTAAGCATCTAAGCTTGGTTAACATCAAACTTTAAGGTAGACTAACCCTACACTCAATAAAATAATTAAATTAAAATTATTATTTACATTAATTTAATCCAAATTAACTTTATTTTAATTTATACTAACTCATTCCTATCTATATATAATTTATTTATACTAAATAATTTAATTTATTTTATAATATCTCTAACAATTTACAATAAATAATAAAAAAAAATGACTAAACGAGAACCCAAGGATTCGGGAATGCCTGGGTTCCACGTGCTTGTMTGGTTTAATCAATATCCCCTCATATGAGCTGAAGTGGCCCTTCAAATCCCCTCGGGATTCACTGTCGAATGCCTCAATCCATAGGCCTTATCTTCGCTCGTCACAGTCCCTGCGCCTACCGTGGCTTATTCCCAACTCTGTATCGGAGTTCGGGGTTTTGGACTTTTCGCTGTCACGATCCCCTTACCTCTCCAATTCCAGATTCACGATGGTCTCAGTTTCTAAGAGCTAGCCCCTTACTGACTATACCTTGGTCTATATGACCGTGTTCACAAGACCGTGGCCACATATTTTCCTATCGGGATTTTGTGCTCAACTTTCCCGATGGGCCCTTTTCCGTTAGCCCCTTTGCTACGAGCTTGGTCCACATGACCGCCTCCGTGATCGTGGCCTTGTGTCACCTTGTCGGGATTTCGGCGTTTGCAATGTCAATGCGCGCACGTCCTTAGGATTCCCGATTCCCCGATCCCGGATGCACGTGTGAGCTCTATCGGGTATCGTGAAATCGCGATACTCGATGCATCAGTTCCTTTGTATGTTGAAGCCTCGAAATACCGAATCCCGACTCCTTCAGATCCTAAGACACGTGTCCCTCCAATCGAACGGCTCCGTTCTCGCGTCGAGAAATCGCAGATCGCGATTCCGTTATGCATGAGTTTCACAACCCTGAAAACTCTGATATTCCGACACGTGTCCTCGAAGTGAACGGCTCAGATATCATCAGGAAATTGCGGATCGCGATTTCCTGTTGCACGAATTCTTCACCTTTGAAAACCCTCATGCCCCAAAACATCGACTCTTGAGAATCTCATGCCACGCATCCTCTCCGATGGACGGTTCATAACTCCCGTCGGGATATCGCGAATCGCGACTCCATCATGCGAGTATTCCTTGCCCTCGAAAATCCTGATATCCCGATTCCCGGTTGGCTGACAACTGGCCTCCACTACGCCTCTGGCCTCCTCCTCTGCTGTGATGACAGCTGGCCCCCACTCATCGGGGTTTCGCGGATCACGAATTCAAAGTTCTTAAACATCATGTCCCCGGGATTCCCAATTTCCCGATGGGGTCAAATGTCGATGGTTTTCGATGATTTCCACCTGTCCCAGAGATGGACGGTTATGATTGTGTCGGGATTTTCCCATGGATTTCCCGACTCTTCCCAGATGATGGACACCTGTCCTCCACTCTGACTCTGGTGGTCCCACCATGCTTACGTCACTGTCGGGATATCTCCGATCGCGATTCCCAACAACGTGGTTTCTTTGTCTTCGAAAACCCCGATTTCCCGATCCACGACTCTTCGGGATCTCCTGACACGCGTCACACACCATGGACGATCCGGATCCGATCGGGAAATCGCGTAACCATTATGCAACGGTTCTACTCTCCTAAAATCTCCGATGGTAAAATCCCGACGCCTCCCAGAACGCTAACACGTGTCCTACCGAGATCAACGGCTAGGATCCGTTCTCAGGATTTCAAGAACCACAAGGTCTCAATTTTCTAACTTCACAAAACCCCGATGACTCAGATTTCCCGATGACTCCTCCTATGCACGCTAGGGCTTAAACACCGCGCAAGTTGTCTAGATCTAACGACTTACGGGATTTCGTCTGAGATCTGACGGCGCAGATCCGTTCTCCCGTGTAACAGACAACTCTTCTTTGGGAAAATCGATTAGTTGCACAAAACATTACGTAGTGTTAAAATTGCTCTCTTTGACACGGTTAAAATTGTATGGGGCTATTGTTCATGGGGTTTTACAGTATTAAAATCACCAGCAAGTAGTTTACGCCATTCCAGTACAATACAAGCCTTCAAAATTTCCTTTTTCCTGTTGCGCATTGGCAGCTTCCCACATTTAGGTAAGTTCGAGGTGAAATAGGCCTTTTCAAGGTCCCGCAAATGTCTTTTTGCATTTTATTTAGTATGGTCTGTGTAGTCATTGAATCTTACCAGTTTCAAGCCTTCAATAGAAGCTTCCCACGACATTTTCATCGGTTTCAGGTGTCTGTTCTACCCGAAACTTCATTAACAACATTGCTCAAGGAAAAATTAAGTTATGACTTCTCTTTTCCGTGCTCAATAGGTTGGATACCATACTGTATCCTGTATCAGTCCCATTTAGTCAAACTGAACGTGTATCTCTTACAGGTTAAGCATGGCTGGAGTTAACACTCCGGGTTTCGGCCCTTAGGCCCCAGATTTCGAACTAAGACGCTCTGATACCATATGTAATGCCCACATATTTCTAAACATCATTAAGTTTCATAAACATTTTCGTTCATAAACTGAAACAATAACTTCCTAGCATAATATTGTTTTTCATAACCGCAACTTCAGTAACTTAGATTTATCAATAAATACTGATTTCATGGCAAAAATAATAAATACATAACTTAACAAAGTACCTGGTTCTGATGGTAATTTATGTTGCCTCTGTGCCTCGCTGCTGCCTTCCTGCTTCTTGCTACTAGATCAACCCTGCCACAAACAGGAAAATAACTGCCCAAAACTATTGTCCTCCCTGCCAACTAGGAAAACTACCTAGCTCCAAGATATCTACAGATATCCTGGCCCTTTGTGCCCAAAACCTTCAGCAACTCGGTGCCTCCCTGATCAAAAGTCACAGTCCAGAACACTCTGTTCCTTGCTCACATCAAGCCAACATTCCACAAAATATCACAGGCTCGCAGCCAATACAACAGTGCACAAAAAATCGTTGCTAACAGCAAAATGCAGAATCTATGCTCATGGCAAAAGACAATAGTTCTCAGCCCACACAGCCCGCAACATCCATCCCCGTCGAATGGTGCGCACATCCCCCTCTTCACATCCCTTGTTCCTCCCTGCCGACTCACGCATTTACTTCACAACCACCCCCCGTCCTCCGTCCTTCGTCATGAGTTAATGTTTTATCTTCTCGGGATCCATGGCTATCCCTCTCTGCATACGCCACCATTTTTATATCATTTTTCATTGATCTTTTAATTTTATTTCACAGGTCATTAAATGTGATCAGCAGTTAATTTATTATTTTGTTAACTGCAATTATCCCTTAATTAAATCTTACTTAACAATATTTAACCATTTATCAATTTAGGGTCGTTACAATTTCAGGCCCCACCATTATTCGGTCAACCAGATTATCCCAATTGATCGTAGTTTTACATTACTTTCCATATAAAACTTTGAAGGGACTCATTTTTTCCGACACTTGATAATTGTTATTGTATGCGAATTCGACTAAGTGTAGGTACTCTTCCCACTTAGTTGTTTTTTTTCTTATGTACATTTGTAACATATCTTTGATAATCTGATTTGTATGTTCCATTTGTGTAACAACCCTAGATGAATACATGCTTAGGGATTATTAAGTAAAAATTATTAGATAATTAGTTGTCCTAATATGGTTTTAATTAAACAATGATTAGTATTAATAATATTAATTGATTATTTATTTATTAATTAATTGTTTTTAACTTTTGATTAATTAATTAATTAATTAATTATTACATATCACACTCAATGATATTAGTAATAATTTAAGGGGGGCTTAATAATTTTAAATTGTTTAATTAAAATGATTTACGTATGCGGGAGAGGATAAGACATTAAAGAAAGGGATAAGATATTAATGAAGGGGGGATAAGACATTAAAGAATGGGATAAGATATTAAAGGGGGAGATAAGGAGGTAATAAATGAGTTTGGTAGGGAGTAAATGAAGGGGGGAGGTCGGTGAAGGAGGAATAAGGAAGGGAAGGAGTTTGATGGGAGGTATTCTACGGGAGTTTGGGATGGATTTTAGGAGCTCTGGGATTTATAGAGAGGGAGGTGAAATTTGTGAGTGGGATTGATACAGTGCACCAGAGTTGCTGGGGGTTTTGGGCACGGAGGGCCAGGATATCCGTTGATATCCTGGGGCTAGGGAGCTACCTAGTTGGCAGGGAGGACGGTTTTGGGTAGTGTTTTGTAGAAGCAGGAAGGAAGCAAGCTGCGAAAAACAAGAGGGATAATAGCATCAGGTTCAGGTATTTACCAAGAATTATGCATTGTTTTTGTATTAATTTGTTATTAAATTTTATTATTATTGATGAATTTGATTGCGAATGTGCTAAATGAAGTAACTCTTAAATTTTACTGCTNTTTACGTATGCGGGAGAGGATAAGACATTAAAGAAAGGGATAAGATATTAATGAAGGGGGGATAAGACATTAAAGAATGGGATAAGATATTAAAGGGGGAGATAAGGAGGTAATAAATGAGTTTGGTAGGGAGTAAATGAAGGGGGGAGGTCGGTGAAGGAGGAATAAGGAAGGGAAGGAGTTTGATGGGAGGTATTCTACGGGAGTTTGGGATGGATTTTAGGAGCTCTGGGATTTATAGAGAGGGAGGTGAAATTTGTGAGTGGGATTGATACAGTGCACCAGAGTTGCTGGGGGTTTTGGGCACGGAGGGCCAGGATATCCGTTGATATCCTGGGGCTAGGGAGCTACCTAGTTGGCAGGGAGGACGGTTTTGGGTAGTGTTTTGTAGAAGCAGGAAGGAAGCAAGCTGCGAAAAACAAGAGGGATAATAGCATCAGGTTCAGGTATTTACCAAGAATTATGCATTGTTTTTGTATTAATTTGTTATTAAATTTTATTATTATTGATGAATTTGATTGCGAATGTGCTAAATGAAGTAACTCTTAAATTTTACTGCTCTGTCGTAAATTAAATGGTTGTTTATAAAACTTGGCTATTACAGTTTGTCCATATGTTTGCAGAGGATAACTTGTACTGAAATTCAAATTAGTTCTCAAACATGCAAACTATTATTTCCAGAAGTTTGATGTAAATTTGAAATTTCTATCTAAAATCACCATTTTAGGAATCCCATGCAATCTAAATACCTCTTTCATAAAAAAATCATACATATTATTAGCTTTATAAGTATATTTCACATGTATGAGGTGAGAATAATTACTCAATTTATCAATTACTACCATGATGTAATCATTTTGTCTTTGAATTTTAGGCAAACCTGTAATGAAATCGATCGAAATAATTTCCAATTTCCCATTTCCATTCTGGTAAAGGGAAAGGTTGTAATAAACCCGTTGGATGTTGATGTTCAACCATTTTATTTTTGTAAATAAAAGGAACTATATATTAATAATCACAAATATATGTGTCTTTACAAAATCTAGAGTCTTCCATCTTGTAATGACCCCTGTTGCTATGACTGCATGCGACGCAATGAATTTTTTTTTTTTTTTTTTTAAGAAGTAAGGCAACAATGAAAATAGTTAATCAACACAACTTGACGATGAACACAATGCCTACAAATCAGGCAACATACAACAACAATTGAGAATACTGGCACATCATGCAACTGGATGAACCAAGTGAAATCAAATAGAAAAATAAAATGAATAATCTATGGGACAACATCAAACTCAACCGAGCGCAACCAACATCAAATGACACATGTAACTTGAACCTTCACGGCGAGGGAGGAAGAAGTACAACAAGAGTTACAACACAAAAACCAACATAAATTACAACGAACATAACACCCACATTAGGAAGAACATGACTCTGGCTAGCTTATCCTTTGTTTCTCTCAATCAGGGTGCACAATGATACCCTCATCAGGAATCATGTTGTCACAAGCGGTAGGCGAGCTGGTAGCCAATGTGAAACATAACATATCTAGACTAGTAACCCAAAAAAAATCCAACACGCTAGGAGACCGAATTAACTGTCAAAAATACACGAAGATTAAACCCAAGAACCCGATCGAAAATTCAACATGACACAAAGGGAATTTGACTACTATAACAATCATACATCACATTAAATTCCTGGCGCAAAAAATTCCATTGCAAACATACATCAATTAAAGGACATGATTAGCCATCGATGAAATATTCCCTCGAGAATCCATTCTTCAATAACATGCTATCTATTAATAAGAAATCAACAATCAATAAATATTTACCTTGACCATTTAAAAATAAAAGATAAGAATCCAGATTAGATTAAGTTAGTAGTACGCAGGGATACCATGCTAACCATTCGTTGTTACTAAATTTTTGTTTATCAATTATTTCACTGTCTAACAATGATATCTATGTCTATTACTATTCATGGTCGACAACAACATCGCGATCTATTAAAAACATAATATTGATGTCTAAAAATATAGGATAATCCTGTCTATCAACCATATGATAATGTTGTCTATTAAATCTATGATTTTGTTGTCTATTAAATACATGATATCATTGTCTATTAATTACATAATATTTTTGTATATTAAATATGTGATAATGTTGTCTATCAACCCTATGATATCGCTGTCTATTAAACCCATGATATCATTGTCTGTAAAATATATAAAATTGTTGTCATCATATTCAATGTTTTCTATCATATATAAAATTGTTGTCTATTACATATAAAAAAATGTTGTCTATTATATAAAGTCGTCGTCATCTATATATAAAGGTGTTGTCTAGCAACACATAAATTTGTTGTCTAATAAAATCGCTATCTAATAAAATCTATGTCTAATAAGATCGTTGTCTAATCATATATTGGATGAAAATGCATTCATATACAGCAGTGATCACAACTCTATCATTCCCATAATACCATATTTTCATTCACCTACAAAAACGCTGGCATTCACATGCAAAAACGTTGTCCTTCATATTTGTTGTCAACAATCAATGTCGCTGTCCATTAACAAGTCTAAAGATAATTCCATTGATAAACCTATAAAAATGATATCTACCATATTCGTTGTCTATCATATTCACATAAAAAAAAATGTTCTCTATCATTACACTGTCTATAAAAACTATGTCTATCATATTCAGATATATAAATACGTTGTCTATTAACAGCTTTGTCTATCATATAAACAAAAAAAAAAACGTTCCCTATCATTACACTGTCTATTAAAAAAGAATCGTTGTCTAATAACTAGCACAACTACATAATTGTGATTAATTAGCATCAACCACAATACAAGTTCGTAATTAGCTAGGAAAGTGCTACGTATTTTACCATACCAGTTCGTAATTAGTTAGCGTCAACCACAATACCAGTTCGTGATTAGTTAGCAAACCGCTACTTATTTTACCATACTTATAAATGAATTTCACCAGAATTTCACCTCTGCCATTCTTGATAAAATAATTGCCAGAGTAGTTATCCTAAATGAAAAGGGTTCAAGTTTACATAAATAAAGACTCCATGCTCCCACAACCAATTGACATTTAACAAATCTTCATTTATAGATGAAAATATCTACGTTATCCCAAATTTTCACTTCCAAGAATTTATTATATTATCTTCTGTCAAAAATATATTATATTTCAATTCAATTCAAACATTCCTAGAAAAACAAAAGATATGTTAGAGAACTCATATATAACAGGTAAAAATGTTAATCTTACAATTTTTAAGGAATTAACAAATATATCACTATCCATTAAAAATGAATTCACAGAAGAAGGTTTATGAAATGCCGAGTATGTTTTGCAAAAACGCAGAGTATGTTTTGTAAAAAAATGCAGAGAATGGTTTAAGAAAATCGCAGGGTAGTTTAACGAAAAATGTAGTTAGTCGCGCAATCTAAAACACAATCATCCGACAAAGATAATCACAGTGATAAATTAAACGTAGATATAATTGACGCAGATATAAATTAAATGCATATATTTAAACATGCAACAAAAACACAGAGAATCAAGCCCCCAAATCGTTGAGTGGGTACTGTGTAAATGGATGAGATAAACTGGGTGAAGTCGCTGGATCAAAACTGGGTAAATTGCCGAGAAAATCATGGGGTAAATGCTATGAAAAATGCCAAGAGAATCATGGTGTGAGTGCTGAGATTTACCAATAAAAAATGAAAATGTTTAATCATAGTTTAAACCATCAAACACAGAGTTTAAGCAGAGTTTAATCAATCAACAATTCATAGTATAATCGAAGTTTAATCAATCAAGATGTAGACAACCCAACCAAATATGAGAATAAACACAGAGAAACAAACGATGGTGGACATGAGAGAATAAATGCCCAGGAGAGAACTCCTTGCTGGGTAGAAAATGATCCTATAGTTATCATCCATGCATAGGAAAGTAGGGCATTTGAATCTAAGTCTTTAAACACCAGAGTGACAACCGCCGATTCAAATCCTGTCTGATTTCTCAGTCATAGACTAATAAATTAAAGGATCACAAAAAAAGGATAAAAACACAATCTAAAACCAGATCTTCTCCGTGGAGAAGCAAATAATGAAACAAAAACGCAATCAATGAATAAAGAAAATGCAGGCAGGAGATACAAGAATGTAGGCAAGGTTGGAGTCTAGGGCTCATTTTGGCCCTGCACAAAGAGACAATAATTCATAAATAAAGGATACAGTGGATAGCAATGGTTCTTACTGAATAAATCAAGCGACAAGGGGATTAAAATTACCATAGGAATATATGTGCAAGAAAGCTCATGGAAATGGAATCTTCAACCGAGTACAGAAAAATAAACATGTGTAAATTAAATTTCATTGCAAGTAACAAATTTAACATGCGTACCTTAGCCAAATTCAAATTACTTGAAGTCGTTGTCTTGCACCCATTCTATCCAACTCCCAAATTGCAACTAATGTCACCTCACCGGTACCTCCCAGCGAAAGCTAGGGGTACTCTTCTTCCCCCTAATCCCCCCGAGACGCAAAGGGTCCACACACACAATACCAGAGAATGCTAGCACCCAGATCACCTCGCCAGGTTGAGCTACCACTCGTTACCCAAGATGGGTATCCCAACTTCCACAAGAGAAAGTCCACTCAAGATAAAATTTCAGCAGTGTAACATTACGCAAGCCCAATCATCCCATACTCCTCCTCCGCCATTTCTTTTATAGAGTTTTCCAAGTAATTAGTTTCCCAAATTCTCATTAAACTTCTTTTTCATTTAATTAATTTCAAAAAACCTCCCCCGTACAGATGTCGTCCGATCCCCTAGTTGCAACATAAAATCTATTTTAATAATTAATTAAATACTCCTATTTCCCTCACCTATCAAGAGAATTCCTAAAAAACTCTCCTCAATGTTCCAATATCCCCTTACAATTCTTAAATGACTTATGTCTTACTCTAGTTGAGTTCATAAAATGAAATTCCCAAAGGCTAGATTCCTTACTAAGTTAGACATTCATTTTTTTCTTTAAATCTCCCCTTTTCTTTAAGTTTCCCTTTTTCATTTAAGTTTCCCCCTTTTTCCTATTTAACTAAAAATCAATTAAGAAAGTGTAGATAAAAGTAACCATTTACCCTCTTTTATTTTTAAATAAAAATTAATTTAGAAAATGTAGATAAAAACAACCATTACCCCTTTTTTTTTTAAATTTAATCCTCCATTATAGTTTTGACTTTAATAAATAAGTTTGAATTTCTTACCCCCCCTTCTTGTTACATGTTTATTTATTTAATTTTTTTTCGACCACTTGTTCTACTTAGACCTAGGTTTTAATTTTCACTAGGTTGGGCAACAATTTTTAAGGGAACTTTTATTTATTAAATTTTTACACATACCATCATCTATTTTAAGGTCGACTAGGTCCTACGGAGGCACAATTTTCTAGGTAGTAGGTTTACTCGCTTTCCAGTTAAAATTCTTACGTGTCCTTGAGGACGCACTATGTGCTCCAAGGGTTCCACTCACCTCTTTCTTTTTTATTTGTGTGACATGCACTTCAAGACACACTACGTTCTCCAAGGGCGCCACTCGCCTCTTTTTGTTTCCTTTCCGCGACGTGCCCTTCAAGACGCACCACGTGCTCCAAGGGTGCCACTCGCCTCTTGAATGACTTTGGTAGACGTAAAACCCCAGGAGTCAATACTCTACCATGTGATCTTGTGGGAGACTATGGGTATCTAAGGAATAAGGCCCCTACCTTATTGCACGCCCCTTGTAATCATCATGAGCGTCTATCACAGTCTACCCTCATGACATTGTGGGTCTTCTCAAACTAGGTAATCGTTAACCTAAAGTTCGAGCCACATCGGGAGTGCTAGTAGGATGTGGCAGGACTACTGCCACACCTCTCCCTCAAAGTATTTTGTTGTCGTGCGTGACCCCTCTACTCCAAATGTGAGTCTGGTAGATAAGTTATCATCAGCCTGCATCCATCAACAAAACCTGTTAGCAATAATAATCAGTCATCATAACATCTAATAATATGTACATATGTCACAATAACAACATTCAAACCCTAACAGTCCACTCCCTGACTTGATCCGGAGTCCAAGGGGTTTCATCGATGCTTCTGCATCCTTGATGTCCAAAGTTCTGCACACTCGGGAGAACCCAATTAATAACACCTGTCTATGTAAATACAACAAAGTAACATATCATCGAATCCATAATATCTCATAATCATAATCAAAATGAACAATAGTATAATAACCTGGATCACTTGCAAGCAAGTTTCCTCAAAGAATAAGTTTTCTCAGTGTGCGCAAGAGCGAGATGTTACACATCTTTCCTGTCACATCTCAGAAATCAGGAGAGGTGGCCATCAAAATTCAAGAGAAATTGTAACTATTTGAACAAGACAGTGGAAATGGTCATAGTGATAGACTAACCAGAGGCCATGGTAGACTAACATACATGGTTTGATAAAGAATCTCAATTCTTTGTGCAATTGACATGGCCAAGATAAAAACATAGACGTGGGGGAGCTAGTCTAAATGCAAGCTCAGGCTTAGGTTTCCATGACCATTGTAAGATGAGAAACATTTATGGCCATAGGTTGGGCACCGTTTACTTGTTGGAGCTTCCATCATTGTGTCGAACATGAGGTCCATTCTTTGTCCTAGGATTTGTTGGATGTGTGCTTGGTCATCAAGTTTATGCCACAACTAAAAAATGAGTTGAATATGCTCTTTCGAGAATCAAATCGAGGTGGGTGGAGGAGGCTCCTCCATCAGTTCTACATCCATCTCCAAGTTTGCATCTGTTGTTTTCATTGGAATATCCATTTTCCAACTGGGAGTAATTACTTCCTCCAAAATGCATTCTCCAGTGACATAAAAGTGATCTGAAGTATGGGCTCTGAGGGGGGAAATTTCTGGGTGAAAGATGAGTGGAGGGGCGATCTCCTCAGGAGGGATAATTTCATCCTCGATAGGGAAGCTTCCATAGTCATTTGTGGGATTAGAGGTTGGAGGATAGGGTTGTTGAGGCCAATTATGGGTTTGGTCGGGGTTGCTTGTAGTGATGAGGGAAATCAGAGAGGGGGGAAGGCTATTGCATCTCGTAAGGGCATTGTAATACAATGGATCACTTTTGGATTTCCCCCTCTCTCTGGGCATGGTATGGGCATTCTGGGAGGGATTGGGAAGTATAGACAATGGGGGATTGACGGTGGGTGGCCAAACATTTAGGAGTAAGAGAAAGACAAGGAGTAGTCGATCACAAAGAAAAGATGGAATGTGATAGCATTCTAGGGAACATGCCTTCATAGTGACTGGAAAATTGATAAGGTAAAATGCCATGAAATTTGAGGTGAATGCTATACTAGTGTTGGTACCTTTCTTGGTACGCCCATCTTGGTTCATGCAATAAGTCACCTTGGAGTGTCTAGTGCACTAACATTACTTCCGGATGAGTGCGGGTCATTCAATATGGAGGGAGGGGAGGATGGCGACATGGGTTGATAAATCCCTATGCTTCCTATCTCCAGCTATCATCCATTGAGAGCCACTTGTAACCCCATTCGGGAGTTGATGTTCAACCTTTACCTGTTGACAATATAAGCATTTAGATAAGTATTCGACTGTTTCAGATCTCATATTAGGCCAATAATTTTTTTTTCTCAAGGCTGTTATTATTTTCTGGTATCTAGGATGACCAGAATAAGAATTTTTATGCAACTCATTCAGGATTATCATCTTTAATTCAACATAATTTGGTACATAAAATCTGTTTTTGAACTTTAATAGTCCATTTTTGTTGTTATTGAAATATGTACTATTCAAATTCCCTTCATTTTTCTGCAACTGTTCAACTTTTTAGATGTATTATGCATCATTTTTGCTAGCAAATTTAATTCTGTCCTCAATATCCCTTTTTGTTTTACTGAAAATAAACTCATATAACTCATTATTTCTTTGACTTAGTGCATCTGCATCCTTATTTTCCTTGCCTTTGATATATCAAACTCTGAAATCAAACTCACTTAAAAATGCGACCTACCTTTCTTACCATGCATTGAGATATCTGAAATCATTAGTTCGCATTAACCCATTAGTTCTTTGACTTAGTGCATCTGCATCCTTATTTTCCTTGCCTTTGATATATCAAACTCTGAAATCAAACTCGCTTAAAAATGCGAACTACCTTTCGTACCATGCATTGAGATCATGTTGACTAAATATAGATGTTTCACACTATTGTTATCTATTAATAGTAGGAATTTCCTTCCCATTAAGTAATGTCGCCACAATTTCAATGCATGAATTACAACTACCAACTCGAAGTCATTAGTTACGTAATTTCTTTCATGTTCCTTCAATTTGTGATATTCGTAACAAATTTTGTGTCTGTCTTGTGAAAATACTAAACCCAATCCTTCTTTAATTGCATCTACACAAAGTGTAAAATATTTATAAGGATCAACCACTTTAGGGATTGGGGCTATATTTAGTAAACATTTCAATTGATCAAATATTTTCTGGCATTTTTGAGACCAAATAAATTTTGTTCCCTTTTTCTATAGTGATGTAATAGGATAAACAATTTTGGAAAACCCTTCAATAAACCTTCGGTAATAACCAATAATCCCTATGAATGATATTATTTCCTCTACGTTCTTATATATAGTCCATTCCATGATAGCTTTAATCTTTTCGGGGTCTACAACAATACCATCTTCTAATATCACATGTCCCAAATATTGTAATTTTCTTTTATAGAAGTTGCATTTATCGGATTTAGCATATAATTTATGCTCTATTAGAGTCTGTAATACTATTTTCAAATGTTTTTCATGTTCTTATTCAGAGTTTTAATAGATTAGTATATAGTCTATAAATATCAATACAAATTTATCCAATTACTCGCTAAATATATTGTTCATTAAACACATAAAATTTGTCGGTGTGTTAGTAAGTCCGAATGGGATTACTACAAATTCGTAGATTGTTTTATTTGTCTTCATCTTTTATTTTGATTTGATGATAACTCAACCTTAAATCCAATTTAGGGAATATTTTTTCTCCTTCAACTTAATCAAATAAATTATTAATTCTAGGAAGAGGGTACCTGTTTTTAATCGTCATTTTATTCAATTAACAATAGTTGATACGTAATTGTAGTGTTCCATATTTCTTTTTGACAAATAATATTGGTCCTCCCCATGGCGAGACACTTGGTTGGATGCATCCTTTATCTAACAGTTCCTGTAGTTGAATTTTTAATTCTGTTAAGTCAAGGACATTCATCCTATAAGGTTCCTTTGACACTGGTGCAAATATAGGTAGTAGGTCGATAGAGAAACATATTTCTCTCCTTGGAGGTAATTCAGGTATTTCCTCTGCAAATACATCCTCAAACCCCCAAAGAACCACAAATTATTCTAAACTCGGTTTTCTTTCTTTCTCTAGAAGATTTGTCACTTGGATAGCATATAATTTACATCCTTTACTAATGCAATTTTTAAATTGCATTGTCGATATTTTTTTGATAGAAACTCTTTACTAATTCCTTGTGTTATTCTTGATATTCCGTTTTCATCTTTGTAAAAAAAATATTTTTCATAACAGTTTAATACAACTTTGTAACCAAGCTTTGTAATACAACTTTGTAACCAAATTTGCGTTACTGATAATTATGTTGTATGAACCTAAAGGTAATACATTTAATTTTACCTTTGTATCATGTTCATTTATATTATGCTTACATTTAGAAATGAGTTCTCTCACCTTCCTCTTTGTGCTTGTTGTTAATTGTACTAACCATGATTTAGTATGCTTTACCTTTTTCACCTTGTTTGAGTCTATCAAATTTGGGGTAACATAACTTAAAATAACTCCTCGGTCAATTAAAATACATACTTTTCTGTCATGAATTTTATCTTCAATCTCCACAATGGTGGATTGGTGATCTGCTTGCCTACCATCTAAAGCTGCGTTGATTCTATGAAAACTTTTTCCAATATCTCCAATTGTTGATGCTTCTTGTATGTTTTGAATAGTTTTGTTTGAAGTGTTTTTGTAAGGAAAATTTATGGAGAAGTGTGGTTCGTCACATACCCAACATTTCAATGGTTCTCTAGGATTATCAGTTGTGTTTTTGAATTCCAAATTAACTGACTTGTTTTCCTATACTTGCGGTGAGTTTCTAAAGGATTTTTTTTCTTGATGTCCTTTCAATATGTTCTGAAATGGTGATGTCTTGAAACCATTTTTCCTTTGACTTAGTTTCTCTTGCTTCTCTTCTCTCCATGTTTTTGGATTTCCAGCACGTTGTTTATACTGTTCATAGCATATTGTTTCTTTGCGTAGTAATTCATTCAAGTTTTTTGGGTTATCCAACTCTATTGTATCCTTATATGACTGAGTTAAAAAGATTAATAATAATTGTACTTTTACCTTTTGATCCTTTATATACGGGAAAAATCTTAATAGTTCCAAAAATTTAGTAATTACCTCCTCCGTAGACATATGTCCTAACTTCAGTTCATAGAATTCTTTGATTTTTCTTTCATAATAACTTTCAGATAGATATTGTTTCTAGAAATATTTCTTGAAATATATCCATTCCATTTTCTTTTCCTTCAAACCTTTGGCTAACTTTAAATATTGCCACCATATGCTAGCTTTACCTTTCAAATTATAGAAAACCATCCTTACATTCATGTTACTAGAGTAGTTGTAAATCTCGAAGTAATTTTTTATGTGAAGTAAACAAGATTATTCTTCTTCACTAGTTCTGGAATCTCCATCAAATGTTGAATGTTCGATTTTCTTAAATTCTCCATCTAGATGGTCCATATATATTTTTTTCCTTGTTGTAGATTCTCTATTTTCAGTCATATGTGTGTCCTTAGAAGAGTTGTTTTCTTTCACTCTTCCATGGCTAGAATCCCTTGAGGAGTTTTTACTAACTTCCTCATCCACTTCATTATTCTTTGGGCTCTTCTTTGTTTCTATGCTTCGTAACAATATCTCATTTATTTCTTGTTGATCTTCCTATGCTTTCTTTATTTTTTCAATATCAATCTTGAATGTTCTCAATTCTACGATAAGATTTCTCATTGTTTCAAATACCTAAGTTGTTGAACTACCTTCATCATGATGTTTTGATTTTATAGGATGTTCTTGATTAGTATTACCTTTAGGTATGCCTTGTTCTCCATTATGCACTAACATAGTTACAAATTCGTTTGACACAATTTGTTTTTAACAAATGGAAAAAATTGTTTTGTTAGATTTTTCATCAATATTATATTTTTCAGGTGATGTCGTTAGGCATAAGTGTTGTAACCTATAGCTTTGATACCATACATAACATACCCCAAAATTTAATGCTAAAAAAATAAATTATTAATACTATTAGAGATTAGCTCTTATTGTCATCGTTGTCAATGCTCTTTAACTTTCTATCACCAAACTTGTTCACGGTCAAGTTACTCGGATTTCAAATTAAACCTTATTCAAAATGCTAAGATTAAAAAGGTTGGTTTATGATTTTTAATTTTTCAACCTTTTATATATATTTCCTTATGACGATGAAGATCCTCAGTTATAAGCCAGTCTCATTTAAGAAAAACTCTTCCATGTAAAAAAAAAAGTTTCTCATATCAACCTACTTATAAATTATTAATCAAGAAGCAATTGATTTTTCCTCAAGAGGACTCTCTTATGGATTTGACTTGCTAAGAATTGTACCTAGATAATAAAGTTATAAACTAACCCATACGATTTTCATTTTACGTGTCCTCACCATGTCTAAGGGAACCCATTACCCATTGAATAAATGGATGTGGATATACCTTGATAGTCAAGCAGACTACCTTTATTATATTATACCAAGAATCAGTTGGAAAAGTTAACGCTAGTCCTAAGAGACTTAAGGGAGAATATACAGGGAAAGGACACATTTAAACTTTCTGTGGTCTTCCAGTACACATGAACTATCAACCCAAATTTCTGGCCAATCAAATTTTACCACCATTCAGGATTCACATGGATTGTTGCAACGAAAGTGACGTTGATCGAAGTAACATACTAGTGAGGGGATCGAGGCACCCTCTCGCTTATTCCCCAATTCTTTCCTGTGGGTTATTCATCCGGGGACTTATCGGAACATAAGAGTATAGGCTATGAATTTTCTGATCATAAAATTTCCCTTTCTGATCATAAAATTTTCTGAATTTTTTCTGATAATAAAAAAATTGGAAGTAAATTTTTTTATTTAACAATGGCATCGAGTGGCAGTAACGATTCCTCGAGCTCGCTAACACCTTTGGTAAGTGTCTTAACTTAAAATAGATTAAATCTCTGTTTAATTTATGTAGAGAAATTCCTTTGTGTACAACCACATGATAGGAGTTATTTTTCTTCTTCTCTCTTAATATGCAACGTAGAGTAAATATTTCCTTCCTTCCTATAAGTCATGGAAGTGTGTTTTATGCTTCGTCCCTAGGCCAATTAATCTTTAGTATATAGCTTAGCTCATCTAAAGTATATAGATCAATTATCTTGATCTTCTAGTGTATTTAAAGGATCAAACTATGATAGCCAAGTTCTGTTCTAGAATGGGCTTATTTCACACCATAAACTTTGTGGTTCACCTTCAAATTAAAAAGAATGTAGTATGTAGTTTTGGTGATCGGTATCGGTGTGGAAAAGAGTTGTATTTAGGATTAGAAAGGATTTTCAATCACTATCCTGAATTCATACTTTCAATCTCTTATTACAGTCTCGTTTCATCATTTTCTTTTGTGAAATGATTTCCCCTTCAGGCACATTAGGTAACAATACCAAGAAACCACTGAGACTTCGACTCTAAATCCATGAGTTCTGAGATGGTTATATTCTACAGAGGGTAAAATCGTTCTTGAATATTGGTATAAGTAATCATGAATTTTATTATAAAATTGTTATGGTTTATGCGTGCTTAAATTTTGTGGCAGCTTACAATTTTCAACCCCTTTATCTTTTATTGTCTTTATGTAATGCAAAAATTAGGAGAGGAGGCTAGTAAATTTTTTTACTCGAATGATGCCTATATTTTGTTGAAATATATATGAATTCCTTTATTGTGGGTTCCAAACACTTATAATATTTGTGGTTTTTATTTCTATTCCAATAATATTCTGGTAGATATCATTTAATGTCTTTATTTTACTAGATAACTTGCAAGAAATTTCTTTACTTTGTATTTGCATTTGGATAATATGATTGTTGTCAATTTAATGGAAATAATTCTAATGATGGGTGTCTGTTTCTAATGTGAGGGAACCCAAGATAACACAAGGCCACCTTATCCCATCACATCCATAATTTTGCAATTTACCTTAGACATGCTTCTTAAACTCCTACTTGTCAAAAAAAAGAGTTATTTTCTCTTTATATTGAATAGGTTTTTTTGTATTGAATAGAAATTGAATTTTTTCTTGGAAAAATTCATATATATATATATATAAGAGGAACACATGCTATTTCAATTTAAGCATTAACTTCTAAGCTATACCAGTAATACTGTGACTCTATAATACCAAATACTACAATACTTGGGCATGGTAATCTATAGAATTCAAGAGAGTATAATCATACTCTTTTAACTTTAAACAATCACATTTAGTATAATAATGTCTGCAATTTAATAATAGATTTATAAACAAAAGATGCATATATAAAATGAACTATAGGTTATGCATATCTGGAACAAAAGGCTGAAAAAAAATCGAACAACCATGTTCCACCAAATCGTAGATACAAAACAACCATGATTACTTGTCCTAATCACCCCCTAGCATGACCATGAATCCATAAGGGAAAAATTGAGCTCCAATCCTCAACCATTGTCCTCATGTATAGTTTAGAATCATTTGCCTAACACCATGAGTGCTCACACATCAAATATTCGTTTCCATAACATACTAAGAAGCATCCTGTCTCCCACATATGTTGTATATATCCTTATTGTGCCTAGGAATTTTCCTTGAACTCATTTCCCTCCTTGGAAATTCACATATTTAAAAATCCATTATTTTTAGGGGCCGATAGTGACAAAACTCTGCTTCTGACACTTATTAAAATTATCTTTGAGTTAACTCACATATGTTTCCCCACTCATGGAGTCATAGTCAACTATTTTTAACCTAGTTGTTCGATCTATTCCCTCCATTAAATATGTTAAAAATTTATGTCTCTTACATATGTCCATCAAATAGAACAGTTGGAAAGTCAAACTCTTTCTCAACAGTAAAAATATAACAATCAAATCTCTTAATTATACCAAGTACAACTTTCCATAAATGGAAATTATTTAAAATAAAATGTTTAACTCTTGGGGATATTACATTTCAATAAGTATTTATGTTAGATTATAATGATTACATGTGTAATAAATCCACCTTAGTGACTTAAGTTATAAAATTTAGAGTTTCGTTTATTATTATCTTTAGGGTTTGGGACAAATAACACCTCTCAATCAATCTCTTTATAGGAGAAGTGACCCTCATTGTAATAAATACATCGATTATTTATAAGACTAATATTGATGTGTTTTGTGGTTTACAATCTCTCATGTGATTTGTCATGTAACCTTATCTAGAGTTTCTTAATAATGTAGCAAGATATTAGAGTGAACAAGCATAGATCCATCTTAAGTCTAGATCTATCAAACTCTAAATCTATCATGCAGTGAAAGGCATCAAATATTTTGAAATGCAAACATTTCCTCAAGTTATGTAGTCTAAAAAAGATTTGAATCTCAAGGAATTTGATGCCTTTTGGTGCATTATACATCCATAGTTAAGATGGATCTACACTAGTTTTAATTTCATTTTCCTTATATTTTATTTACAACTCACATTGAAATATTTTTTAAATTCCATGTTTCAAATCCATATTAAGCATTGAAATAATTAAATATATATGTCATACTTGAAAGTAGATGATGCAGGTGCATTGATCCCCCCCAAATAAAATTTGAAATCTTGAAGTTTCTAGAAGGTAGATGTGGCCAAGAGGACATGATTTCCCCGATATTTATGTAAAAATATAGGGTTGGTGTGATATTTTTGTTTAATGAGCAATATTAGGGATCGATGAGATCTGAAATAATCCAATCCTCTCATTGTTCATTGTTATAAATGTAATCCTTCGAGCATTTGATAAAGAGACCTGGCATAATGTAAAACCAACAGAGAAGGTGTCTTGGCCCATAGAGGTCATGCATGTAATTGAGCTCAAATACTAATGGAAATAACTTATTTATGTATTTTTGAGTTTCATCGTTGAATGTGAAAACCTTGTGTTGAGCCCGTGAATTTTAATGTGCGTATGTGTAAGGAGTGAGGCCATTAAACAATGTTGTAGGTCGGAGCCGAGTGTTGTACGTCTGGTGTGCAACGAAAGCATGTGTTGCAGGTCTGAGAGGAGAGGAGAAGTAGATTCCAGTGAGGAGGAATATCAACCATCAATCATGGTAGGATCAACGATGATCCATGAAATGCTATCGGAACCGATCTATCAGAACCAGTGAAATCTAGTCAAGTTGGACATCTCGAGGTAGGACACTTAAAAAAAAACCCATTGGAGTCTGAACTAACATACCGAATACTGATACTTCGAGGAGGTGATACTCTGAAAGGAGAACTTTGATGAATATTAGAGTTATAGATGGTTGGAATTATCAAGTGAAGAGATACTCATAGGGAACAATATCAACAATTTAAGAAGCGGACACGTGGTGGTGTTTGATTGAAGCGAAGTTGTCAGAGTGGTTCCTGTTCTATCGGGGCCGACCATTCGTAGTGGTACCAACACATCGATGTCATGGTGACTCACATCAGAGGGAGTTCGACGATGATACTCCAACAAGGGAAATTTTGATGTTCTATGGAGAGCTAAACACTCAACACTCCGATAAACAAGAGTTCGACAACTCTCTAAACACTTGGTCATAGGTCGTGGTTATATGAAGAAAAGATCCATTGAAATCTAGGGTACATTAAAGGGATTGCTGGATTATTTTTGCATGGATGACGTTCATTCCATTTCATGGGAAAAATAACCTACAATTATGAGGATGAAATTCATTAGTCTTCATGACCCCATAATTGGTCTTCATCAAGTGGTATTAGAGAGAGAGAAAATCTTGTGACACTCGATTCCATCAAGTCGTATCGAAGTGGGAGAAAATCCTGAGATACTCGATTCATCAAGTGGTATCAGAGTGGGAGAAAACCCTACGACACTTGATTCATTAAGTGGTATCAGAGTAGGGAAATATTTATTATGTGTCAGTGGGTAGATGCAGAAGCCAGAGAAGAGAAGATGATGCTCAGAAGGTTCTAGAGGAGAGAACCTATGATACAAAAAGGTCAAGCTCAGGAGAAAAATTGATGAGGTAATGGGTAGCAGGTGCAAAGTATTTCTACAGGAGAAATTCTTTGTTGCATATCATTGTTGAGGACAAGGAGAAGCTCAACATTATGATGGAGTGATGCATGAGAAAAAAAATATCAGAGAGTGAAGATGGTGCAAAAATGTGTTGGACAACTGAGAGGGGGGGTGAATCAGTTGTTACTGTGCTTAAACAATTATTCCCATTTTAAAATCTTTACAAAACATTCAATGATGATCACAATAATGCAGGGAGATAAGAAATAGAATATTCAACATCAATCACAGACATGAAATATACAGATACATATATTTCTCGAGGAAACCCATAAAGGGAAAAACCTCTTCTTCTTGATATGCCAAGTAATCTTTATTTTCTGTACATTATCACTCTTGGGATCTCCAACTCCTTTTGAGGATACAACCTCTGTTTTACAAGTTGCAACTTGTTGAGAGCACCAAATCTCTGGTTTCTCTAACACCCACTATAAGGAAGCACCAACTCCCTGGTTTCTCTAGCACTCACTAGAAGGAAGAACCAACTCCCTGAGTGTTCCTGCACCAATTGGATGGAAGCACAAACTTCTAGTTACATAGAAACCAACCTGTATAACAAATAACAATTGTTCTCCCTTGCACCACACTGCCACCCTGGTTTTTTTGGCTGCAACCAGATGGAAGCTACAACTCCGCATGTTCAAGCACCCACTTGAAACTATGAGGACAACAATACTCCCTAGAACCACCCTACCACCTTGAGATATAAATATTTTCTTGCTGAAAGTTATTACAATGATACAGGATTTTTCAATGGCTTACTAGTCACATCATTGTTCTACTACACTGCTATTCTCTTCCTGCATCACTGTCTTCCTGCTTGCATCCACTTGCACTTTCTCTTCTTCTATGTTTTATCCTCTATAGCATTTCTATGCTCTGCTCTTTTTCTTCCTACGCAACCCCCTCTTCTGTTCAACTTCTCTTTTGTTTTTATTCTCTATGCTACCTCTACATGCCATTTGCCGCACCTCTCAACTCAACTTCATATTGAGATCAAGGTATCCTTCTACCCACATGCCTAGCTATCGGAGAAGCACACACTCTTCTATGGTCTGCATGTCTTTCTCATGCCAATTCCTCTTCCTGAAAATCCTGGCAACTCTTTGTATTCTTTGCGGTTATACCCAATCTATTTATCATGAATGGTCATTATACTGGGATTCTTTGGCTTCTCTGGAAGTTACAGTCTTCGATACTTTTCCATATACCAATTGTCTCTATGATTAATATTCATACCACTGGCAGTTACCTCGATACTCTTCATCTCCTTTGGCGATCAGTCTGAGATTCTTTGAATTATCTGATAGATGAAATCAGATGTTTTCTGGCAATTACTGAGAAAACCTCAGTGCGCTCATGCCTTTGGTGCCTTTTCCATTCCTGAGAAATCTACATAGTGGGCATTAGATTTTATGGCTAAGCAACTTCCTTTCACATGACCATCGGTAGTGACCATACGCCTAACCAACAGTCATTTCACGATTTCATGTTTCTGGTGATCGACTGTGAGTCACCTCAATTTTCTCAACTCATGAAACTCTGAGGTGGAGCCTAGAAATGTTAGCTCCTTCCCTTCTCTTCCATGGATGTGACCACTAGATGTGACCACAACCCTATTCGAAAAGGCATTTCGCAATTTCGTGACTTGCGATGTCGGAGGTTAGAGAACCTCCCTTCTTATGAGTTGCGAACTTGTGCTTTACCAGATAAATGGTCTAGACTCTCCCTTTGATCGACGACTGTGATCAAATCATCACTTCGTGTGTTGGGTGTCCGAACATGAGCCAACCCTGACTCTTTCAACTCCTGATTCCCGATTCAACTCTCTATTTCAGATTGATGACCCACAATCCTCTGTGATCCAATGGTCCAGATCTTATCGGGACTTCACGTTTTGCGACGTTGGAGGACTACTCACCTCCCTTCTACCGACTTGCAATTTTCTGAAACCTGCTCCAGATCAACGTCCCATGATCCTCGGTGATCCGATGGCCCGAATCATATTGGGACTTTGCATTTCTCGATTTCTCTCTTGTCTAATCGATGACCCATGATCTTTCATATTTCAAAGGTCTCAATCTCTTCTTCGAGAACTTAGACTTTGTTTTTCGTCATGCCAAATCAACGGTCCAAAACCCTCTGTGTTCCGATGGTCCATATTTCATCGAGCTTCACGTTCCACGATGTCGAAGGTTAGAGAACCTCATTTCTTCGACTCCCGATTTCCTATTATTTGCTTACGTCAGATCGAAAGTCGATGACTCTCCATGATCTAATGATCCAGATCAAATCACGAATTCACATTTCATGACTTTGTCTCTCGGAGCTTTTCGCCTGAGCATATCATCCTTGCAAATCCATTGGATATAATAGTCCTGAACTCCCCACAATATAAGGGCTCAGATCAACTCGCGAACTCAGACATCGCGAGTTCCTACAACTCTCACCTTTGACTTTTCCTCTTCGCAAGTCAGCGAAATGTTGATCTCTCGCGACGTGTCCTTCCTAGCATCAACGGATAGGATTGAATCCACTCTACCCCTTGCAAATATTCCAAAGTTTGATTCTTCGAACTCCTAGATCTGTTTCCACTTGTCAACCCTGATGATGAATGGTTCCGATGACTTCAGAACTTGTCTCGTGCACTTTCCTTGGGATCCAATGACTATTGGTCCACATACTCAGATTTAACGGCTCATATCTATTCTCCTCTTCTCTGTGCGCTCATTCCTCCTATCTGGACTTTGATCCAATGGGTTTTGTTGCTCCTTCTCCTAAGATGACGCTTCCTCTCGACTGGAATAATTTCTAAGTGTCAAAGGCATCGAACTTTGATCCTTCTGTGAGTCCTTATGAGTTTGGGTCTCGTCTGCGTTTCTGAGAACACTATCTCTCCTGATCTTTGGAAATGAAGTTAACCAAGGCCCTGGCACACACTTTCACTCTGCATCCAACTCTGTGCTATTCCTCCTGAGCTTGTAGGCAAGAATTCCTAATGCTATCATCGTTGCTTTCTTGTTTTCCATCATTACTACCAATATGCCATCCTTGTTGTTGTTCTTGCCATCAATGAAAAGCACGCTCTACCTATAACCATGCCACTGTTGTTGTTGTTCTTGCCATCAATGAAGAACATACTCTGCATGTAAACATGCCAACAATCTCCCCCTTTGGCATTGATGGAAACCCTGAACGACTGCACTATTCTTCTTAGACCTCCAACTGTAATGTGACCACACCTTTTCTCCCTCTTTGACATCAATGTCAAAGAAAACATGCTCCCCCTAAGCTGTTGCAGTACTTTCCGGAGGTATCATATATTCAACCAACACAAACTCCCCATGACATGATGGATTCTCTCATTTGAGTCCCTCAAAGTATTTGTATCTAAATCAAAGTCTTCTCCTTATGATTCTTGGACCCGTTCATATTCAACTTCAACTTTGTCCTCTATAGCAGACTCAATATTTCTCACCTCTCTTACTCGTACTCCTTCATCAAACTTTTCTTGTCATAACTGAATGACTCCCCGTGTCACTCTTCTCTGATCTTCTATTACAACAACTTCATTTTTCTTCTATAATGCCTACAATCCAAGGATTTTATGAACATATTCATCACAAGGAAAAATAATAACAGTTACAAACACTCTCATACTTTCTTTGATTCATCCATGAAGGTGTCTCTCTTCTAAACTTAGTTTGAGGTGTATGAGTAGCTTCTTTGTTTCTTTCTTGGTCTGATCTTCTAAATATTGTAGTGTTGTTTTCATTCTTTGAACACGAAGAAATTGAGTCATACCGTCTTTCCCTTTTTACAAATGAAGGACTTGCATCAGGTTTCTTAGGAGTATTGATTTCTTCCTTGTTGTATCCAAGATCGGATTTGTCATCTCGTGATATCTGACTATCTAAGATCTCATCCGGAATCATGGAACTATTCAAGAACTTGATTTGGGTGTTTGATTTCTCAACCTTCTTTCTAAGATTCACAACTTCTGCTTCTAGCTTATGACATGATTATTTTTCTACCTCTTCTTTTCTTGCATGGGAGGATTTAATATCAACATCATTATCTATCCTTATGCCTTTATCCACCACTTGTCCCGAGTTTACATTTTTTACCTTACAATCTTCTTCAAAGATCACATTTCCTATTTTTTTTTTACTCATAGACAGAAGCTTATCCTTGTCTCCAGTCATGTTCTTGGAACATCCATTGTCTATATTCCAAGAGTCCTTTTTCTTTTGAGTTGAAAGTAATAGACCACATTTTTCACTATCTTTCTTTTTCCATGTGTTGGCATTTCTAGCAAAGAGCTTTATCCTTGGATCTGCTTTGAAATTCTTCATATGCCAATTTGCATCTTTGTGGCCGAAGTTATGACAGTTATAGCATTGAAGCTCATTGTTCAATAGGTCAAAGTGATTGTTGAAAAGTTGTCGACTCATTGACTGTATATTATTTCTTGACCTCCTCAGTCGCATGTCTCTAAACTTAATTTACAGTTTGCGATCTTATGACCAAAATTACAGCAGTAAAAACAGTAACCATGGAAGAAATTTTGGTACTTGAAGGATGGCCTTCTTCTTGGAATTTGTTGATCCATCTCCTAATATCTTTGTTTTTCATCGGGTATCATCTTGTCTTTATTAGCTTCTAGTGGCAGAGTACTCACATGGTCTGATTGTCTACTAAATTGGAACTTGACCATCTTTACTGGATTTTTGCATTCTATATGTTTGCTGCTTGAACCACTTACATATCCTAAACCAGTCTTCAACAAAGGAGATATTTGTCTTCTCAGGACGACGTTTAGTTCTACTGAGGCTTTAATGCTTGGAAGATTTTGGAGATACAATTCTTTAAACTTCTCCATCTCTTTTCTAGTTTTTAGTACCTCTTCTTCCAAGGCTTCACATCTTTCCTTATTCTCTGATAACTGTTGTTTCAGAATGTCCTCTATTTTATTTGCCTCTTATAATTCCACTTTTAGTAGGACAAAGTCTTCATCAGGTTTTTTACTATCTTTCTCGAACTGTATCAACATTTTTTTTTTCTTTCTCTTCTTAAGCCTGAGGCTGTCAATCTCTTCCAAAGCGTTGATCATCTCTCCTTCCAAGTCAACCACATATTCTTCATCATTAACATAAGTTCCTATGATTTTATTATCATAATACTCTTTTTCCATAAACATGAAGTCATTTACATTATCTTCACAGGAAGAGTCACTATCTGTGACTTTTGAAGAGTCATCATTGTTTACACATAAACTTTTCCTTTTATCAAATATTTTGGATTTGTAGTTCTTTTCACCTTCAAACTTCTGGTCCTTCCTTTTGTATGGACACTTAGATGAAAAGTGACCTATCTTCCCACAGTTAAAATAATTGAAGGGAAACTTTCCTTGATACTTTCTTTAGTCTTCTCACAAATTTTTCTTCAATTTAATCAGGCTCAGATTCCTCATTCTTATTTTCTTTAAAAGAAGCTTCTATAGTGGTGGATGTATCTTTACCTATCCTCATCTCATATGCAGTCAAAGTTCCTAGAAGTTGACCAAAATCCAAATATTTTACATCATTAAGTTCTTCTATAGCAGAGACCTTTGGGTTGAACCTATCTGGCAGAGATCTCGAAATTTTCTGAACTAACAAGGCTTCCTCAATTTTTTCACCAAGTCCTTTCATTGCATTTACTAGTTCTTCAACTCTCAGAAAGTACTTCTCAATAGTGTCGTCCTCTTTCATATTTAGTTGTTCAAACTGTAATTTGTAGGTTTGAAGCTTGGCATCCTTTACCTTCTCATTACCTTCATAACTGCTAATGAGTTTTTCCCACATTTCTTTGGTAGATTATAAGTGAAAAACTTTTACAAATTCTTCTTTAGCAAGCCCACTTAGAATAGCATTCATAGCCTTAGCATTGAAGTTGAATTCTAGCTTGTCATCCTTAGAATCTAGTACTACTCGCTTTACATAACCAGCCTCTACCACATCCCAAACATCTGCACCTAGAGCCATTATGTAGGTTCTCATCCTAACTTTCCATAAGCCAAATTTTGTTCCATTGAATAGGGGGGCCTTATTGGTTGAAGTTCCTCCATGGCTAGTCATGTTTAAGGTCTAGGATCTACCCTTAAATGAAGAGAACTTGCTTTGATACCAATTGTTGGACAACTAAGAGTGGGGGGGGTGAATCAGTTGTTACTGTGCTTAAATGATTATGCCCATTTTAAACTATTTACAAAACACTCAATGATGATCACAATAATCCAGGGAGATAAGAAATAGAATATTAAACATCAATCACACACATGAAATATAAAGAGACAGATATTTCCCGAGGAAACCCATAAAGGGAAAAACCTCTTCTTCTTGATATGATAAGTAATCTTTATTTTCTGTACATTATCATTATAAGGAAGCACTAACTCCCTGAGTGTTCCTGCACCAACTAGATGGAAGAACCAACTTCCAGTTACACAGGCACCAATCTATATAACATAGAACAATAATTCTCCCTTACTCCACCCTACCACTCTAGTTTTTCTCGTTGCAGCCAGATGGAAGCTACAACTCCCTGTGTTCAAGCACCCACTTGAAAATCTGAGCACAACAGTCCTCCCTAGAAGCACCCTACCACCTTGAGATATAAATATTTTCTTGTTGAAATTTATTACAGTGATACATGATTTATCAATGGCTTACCAGTCACATCATTAATCTACTACACTGCTCTGCTATGCCTGCATCAATGTCTTCCTGCTTGCATTCACTTGCGCTTTATGTTCTTCTGCGTTTTATCCTTTGTAACATTTCTATGCTCTTCTCTTTTTCTTCCTACTCAACCCCCTCTTATGTTCAATTTGTCTTCTATTTTTATGCTCTATGCTACCTTTGCATGCCGTTTGTTGTGCCTCTCAACTCTAATTCAGATTGAACTCAGAATATCCTTCTACCCACATGCCTAGATATTAGAGAAGCACATACTCTTCTCTATTTTTCATGTCTTTCTCATGCCAAGTCCTCTGCCAGAACATCCTGGCAACTCTTTGTATTCTCTATTATTATACCCAGTCTGTTCATCATGAATGGTCATTATGATGGGATTCTTTAGCTTCTCTGGCAATTACAGTCTTCGATACTTTTCTATCTGTCAATTGTCTCTATTATTAATCTTCATACCACTGGCAGTTACCTCAAGACTTTTCAGCTCCTCTGGCGATTACTCTGAGATTCTTTGAATTCTCTGATAGATGCAATCAATAGATGCAATCAATCATTTTTTGGCAGTTACTGAGAAAACCTCCACACACTCATGCCTTTGGAACCTTCCCTTCCTGAGAAATATACACAGTGGGTGCTATATTTTCTAGCTAATCCACTTCCTTTCACAGGACCATCGATAGTGACCATACGCCTAACCAATAGTCATTTCACGATTTTGTGTTTCAGGTGATCGACTACGAGTCACCTCGATTTTCCCAAGTCGAGAAACTCCGAGGTGGAGCCTAGAAACGTTAGCTCCTTCTCTTCTCTTCCACTGATGTGACCACTAGCTTTGACCACAACCCTATTCAAAAATTCATTTCGTGATTTTATGAATCGTGATGTCGGAGGTTAGAGCACCTCCCTTCTTCTGAGTTTCGAACTCATGCTTTGCTAGATCAACGGTCCAGACTCTCCCTTTGATTGAAGGCTATGATCAAATCGCGACTTCACACGTCGGGTATTCGAACGTGAGCCAACTCTGACTCTTCCAACTCTCGATTCCTGATTCATTGCTTTATGTCAGATCGACGACCCATATCTCTCTATGATCCAATGGTCCAGATCTTATCGAGACTTCGCATTTAGTGAAGTTGGAGGACTACTCACCTCCTTTCTCCCGACTTTCGATTTTCTAAAACCTGCTCCAGATCAATGACCCATGATCCTCGGTGATCCGATGGCCTAGAACATATTGGGACTTCACATTTTGCGATTCATCTCTTGTCCGATCGACGACCCACGATCTTCCGTATTTCAACAGTCTATATCTCTTCTTCGAGAACTTGAACTTCGTTCTTCGTCGTGCCAAATCAACGGTCCAAAACCCTCTGTGATCCGATGGTACATATTTCATCGAGACTTCTCATTTCATGATGTCGAAGGTTAGAGAACCTCCTTTCTTCGACTCCCTATTTCCCGATATCCGCTTACATCAGATCAACAATCCATGACTCTCCACAATCCAACGGTCTAGATCAAATCATGAATTCTCATTTTGCGACTTAGTCTCTAAGATATTTTCTCCTGAGTATATCATCCTTGCAAATCCACTAGATATAACGGTCCATAACTCCCCAGGATCTAAGGGATCATATCAACTCACAAACTTGGACATCACAAGTTCCTAGAACTCTCACCTTTGACTTTTCTAGTTCGCGAGTCAATGAAATGATGAACTCTCACCATGTGTCCTTCCCATCATCAGTGACTAGGATTGACTCCACTCTACCCCTTGCAAATATTCTGAAGTTCAATTCTTTGAAATCTTGGATCTGCTACCACCTGTCAACCTTGACGATGGACAATTTCGATGACTTTGTAACTTGTCTTGTGAACTTTCCTTGGGATCCAATGGCTATTGGTCCATGTACTCAGATCTAATGGCTAACATCTGTTCTCGTCTTCTCTGGGCGCTCGTTCCTCCTGTCTGGACTCTGATCCAATGGGCGTTGTCACTCGTCCTCATGAGCTGACGCTTCCTCCCGACTGGAAGAATTTATAAGTGTCAAAGGCCTCGAACTTTGATCCTTCTATGAGTCCTGATGATTTTGGGTCTCGTCTGTGTTTCTTAGAACTCTATCTCTCCCAAGATTTTGAAATGAAGTTAACTTGGTCCCTGGCACACACTTGCACTTTGTATGTAACTTTGCACTATTCCTCATGAGCTTGTAGACAACAATTCCCGATGATATCATCTTTTCTTTCCTATTTTCCATCATTGCTGCCAATATGCCATCCTTGTTGTTGTTCTTTCCATCAATGGAAAGCACACTCTACCTGTAACCATGCCATCATTGTTGTTATTCTTGCCATCAATGAAAAGCATACTCTGCATGTAAACATGCCAACAAAATGAAGACACATGATGAGTAGATCATGAATATTTTATACCATGTGAGTATGATGTACGCGCATTGACCCCCTCCCAAATCAAATTTGAAATCTTGAAGTTTCCAGAAGGTTGACATGACCAGGAGGATGTAATTTCCTCGATATTTGTCTAAAAGGATAGAGTTGGTTCAATATTTATGTTTATTGAGTGATCTTAAGGATCGATCAGATATGGAATGATCTAATCCTTTCATTGTTCATTGTTATAAATGTAATCCTTCCAACATTTGAGAAAGAAGCCTGGCATAATTTAAAACTAGTCAAGAGGGGGGCCTGAGCCATAGAGACCATAATATGTAATCAAGTTCAAATACTAATGGAAATAACATATTTTATATCTTTGAGTTTCATCGTTAAATTTGAAAATCTTGTGTTGAGCCCATGAATTTGAATTTATGCATGTGTAAGGAGTGAGGCCATAAAACTATGTTGTAGGTTTGGTGAATAGAAAAAGCATGTGTTGTAGGTATGAATGATGAGGAGAAGAATATTCCAGTGAGGAGGAATATTAACCATCTATCATGGTAGGATAGAAAGTAAGCCATGAAATTCTATCATAACCGATAAAAGATAATCAAATTGGACATCCCGAGGGAGGATGCTCCAAAGACGACCCATTAGAGTCTCAAATATCAAAGTTATAGATGGTCATAATGATTAGCAGAAGAGAGACCCAAAAAAAAAGTTCATATCTAGTTGGAGGGAACCAGATCAACTGTTTAAGAAGTGGACATGTGGTGGTGTTTGATTGGAGAGAAGTCATCGAAGTGGTTCATGTTCTATCGTGGTTGACCAATCAGAGGGGTACCAACACATGGAGTCTGAAATGGTCGGAGTGACTCACATCAGAGGGAGTATGATGACGACACTCAGATAATAGAATGTACAATGGTCTATGGATATTTAAATGCTCGACACTCCAATAAAGAAGAGTATGATGATGCTCTAAAATCTTGGTCATAGGTCGAGGTTATATGAAGAAGATTGCCATTGAAATCTAGGGTACATTGAAGGGATTGTTGGAGTATTTTTTTATGGATGATGTTCAGTCCATTTTGTGGGCTAGATAACCCACAAGTTCTATGATCAAATTCACTAATCTTCATGACCTCAAAATTGGCTTTCATCTGTAGAGAACACATATTAGAAAATTATATATCTATATATCTCTATACACACACACACACACACATTCGAATATTTTGTTTATGGTTCATATTGAAATATTTTTTTAATTCTGTGAACTCTATATTAAGCATTGAATAAATTACAGATATTCCATCTTCCTCATACTTGAAAGTAAAAATCACCTATCAAGGGATTAAATTTTTTTAAACTTTTAATTACTTTGTGATATAAATTATTTTACATAAGATAGAATTTGAAATATTTTATTTATAGAGGACATTGAAATATTTTTTTAAGTGCCACGTGTCAACTCCATGTTGAGCGCTGAAGAGATTATACATCTCCCTCATACTTGGATGTGAAAATCGCCACAAAATCAAAATCGTACCCTATCCATAATCAAATTTGATAATTGACATATAATTATCCTCTTGTGATGGTTAGATACTATGTGCTAGAAACCTTGTGCGAAGAGCCATCTGTAGAAGGTGGACTAAGCAACCATCAGATGGGATTGAAACTACCATATTGAGTGCAGGCCATGGTTCTGTTGTAATGGATATTTTTTGTACTTGTCTGCTGGGTGAAATCTAGGAGTAAAGTTGTCAGTGGTCACATATCAATTAATAAAAATAAGTTTTCCATATCAATAAGACAAATCCAACCATCCATAGCCTACCAAAGGAGTCATCGCTATGATTTGGTACAACCACCAACTAAATCAATCCAACAGTCAGGAAAGTATTGTAGCCATTGCATCAAGTCGATGAAGTCACTATATTAGGTCAAGTTGAGGGAACCACCAATTCAAGGGAGGTTGAGTAAGTCACCATCGAATACATAGTTACTGGTTTCTAATACAATTATCATCAAAGGAAGTGAAAGCTAGATACCATGAATGATTAAGTCATTGTTGAAGAAAAAACAATGTTGAGAGAAGTTTCCTACATCGCATTTTGAAACGAAAATCAAGATAAATTGATGAGATAATTTTCTCTAATTCATTCCCTATTCATAGTTACTACAACTGGAAGAAAGGGTTTAAACCAATGAATTTTTGAAGCTCCTTATCATAGCATTTCTACTCAATGGTTTAAGAGGGAGAAGAGTACATACAAAGAAATTTTCTAATGGGATTTCCATTCAAAACCAAAAGATATGTAATCAATTGAACAACCTGAGAGATGAGTATGTCTAGTTTTGTACCTCTTATTAGGACACTAAACATATATACGCCATTTGAAAATTAATCTGGCTTCAATTTCGACACCTGAAAAATAAAAATTTAGATATAGTTAATGAACATAAACTTGTGATAAATAGTAAAAGGACTAAGAAATCACACACGTATCCTAATAAATTATTGTAATTCAAATAAAGACGATAAAGAAAAATCCATTATTTTCCTTTCTTTCTTATATTCAATGTTACATCATATAGATTTGGACAAATCATACATGGAAATTCCGGATAATTTGAATTCATTATTTGGAGCAAAAACTATGAATACAAAATTTTCTTTGAAGTTATAATTATTTAGATTCAATATGTCTAGCCAAGCCCCTATGTGTAACCACTTAAAATATATGAGATATATTATTAAAAAACTAGCATAAGTCAAAGCTATAGTAGAGGAAAAGGATGCAAAATCCATATTATTAAACAATCTACCTTCTAATTACAACATTTTTATTTTTACTCTTAGTAAAATGTCTTCACAAACTCTAGAAGATATGGTTTTTCCTCTCTTAATTAAAGAAAATAGGGAAAATATATGTGTTATAGAAGGTGATCCTCAACCTAAGATTGCATTATAGTCAAGAAACAATCATAACAAGTCAATTAAATACAAGGGGGGATATGAAATGTTATTGTTGAAAAACATTGGATCACACAACTTGGAATTATAGATTTGAGTCAATGATGTTCTCAAGGGAAAGCTCAAGGACCAACCACATGTAGTTTATCATGAAATGCACATGAATTTTGGGGACACATGAAACAATTCATTCAAAGATAATTTTTTCCCATATGAATGGTTGGTGATGCCTCTCAATCTCACCAATGCTTTGTCAACCTTTATGTGATTGATCAATGTTATACCACCCCCTAGCCCCCCTTTTCAAATAGTTTGTTATTATCTACCTAGATGTATTCTTATTTTTAGTGGAACATGGGGTGAGCATTTTCAACATGTCCATCAAGTCATAGAGCTTTTGAGCATTCACAAACTCTAAGTTAAACAAAAAAAATCATTTTTTCTGGAAAAACTGTGTACCATACATAGCATGTTTCATCGAGAAAGATGCCATATTCTCTTATCTTTTAAAATTTCATGATATTACTATTTTCTAGTTCCAACTTTAGTAGTTTTTTTACAAATTTTACTTGGCGGTATCAACTTCTATTATTGATTTATTAGATAGTTCTCACACATCTCCCACCCCCTGAGATAGTGGTAAAATCAACCTACCTTCACATGGTCTAAAGCAACAAAGTAAGGTTCCCAAAATCTTAGGACATCTCTATGTTTATATCTTGCATTGTGACTTCTAGATCTATGATGTCCTTTTGAGATTGAAGCCTCTACTTCTCAATATGACATAGGAATAGAGCTTACACAAAGAGGTCGCCCCGTGATTTAGCATTTAAAATTTTAGACTAAAGACNGTTTATATCTTGCATTGTGACTTCTAGATCTATGATGTCCTTTTGAGATTGAAGCCTCTACTTCTCAATATGACATAGGAATAGAGCTTACACAAAGAGGTCGCCCCGTGATTTAGCATTTAAAATTTTAGACTAAAGACAAAATGAACTACATCACTTATGACTAAGAATTATACGACTTGGTACAAGATCTCAAGCATTAACACCATTGTATATTGGGTAAGGAATCCATGTTGCATATAAACCATCACCCACTATATTTTTGAATTCTCATTTAAAAATGCACGAGTAGTTCCCTCTCAAGTGGGCCTCTTATATCCATCCATTATGTCTTCTTATTAAATATAAGAAAGAAAGATCAAACAAAGTAGTCGATATGTTGATTCATCCCCCAACTCAGTTTTTGCACATTTTGAATGTGTTGTGCTTCTTATGAAGAATAAATTCACCTTTTTGAGTTTAATCTATTTATAAAACCCATTTCGCACAACATACATCACCCCACTAAAGTCACCTAGATGTATTTCTTAGATTATATAGATTTATAGGCCTAGTTGTACAAGATCAATCAATTGTGTGCATAAAACTCCAGATCCTCTTAAGTTGATTTGAGAGGCCCATGGTTCTTACTATTGTATACACTTTGGAAAGTAAAATACCCTTCACCATCTACAATGAAATGTTTTTTGGCCATCCATGCCATTCTAGGTGGAATCATTTATTCATCAATGTTCACTAGGTTTACTCTCTCTCACTGCCTGTCTAAGATTCCCCATTGAACCTTGTTCTTCCTTTAGAGTGTCTTGAAGCCACTTGGGCTTCCTCTTCTCTGAAGTGGTGCCATGTGGAGGGGAAACCTCCTCCTCAATCCAACCACCTGAAGAATGTGAATCTGAAGATGATCTTATGGTCCCATGTGTACTAGTGGACTATGAAACAATACGGTCCTGTGGACTAGTAGCCTGAGGACCTGTGGTCTATGACCCTATCTGTTGTGAACCTGTCGAATTTGAAGCAGGTAGTCCCGAACTCTGAGACAATGTACTCTATGAAAGACTCATCTGAGTTTGATGAGTGGAATGCTCACCCTACTCCATATCTCGAGGCCTCCCGAAGGCTCTATCCTCCTCAAATATAACATCTTGTCACAACATTGTCTTCCTCAAAGAGGGAATGTATACAAAAAAATCCTTCGAGGTCTCGCTATACCCAAAAAATATACCCTTCTCTGTCATGGGATCTAGCTTTGTCCTCTTCTCAGAAGGGACATGTGAATATGTAAGGCACCCAAAAATCTAAAAGTGCCCAACATCAGGCTTCTTCCCAAAGAAACCCTCCTCGGGAGTCTTGTCCCCCAAGACTCTGTGTGGACTTCTATTCTGCATATAAACTGCAATGTTGCAAGACTCAACCCAAGAAAAAACAGTAGTCCTTGATCATGTAACATGTGTTTCGGAACCCCAACAATATCCTTGTTCTTCTGCTCAGCCACCCCATACTGTTGTGGGGTGTATGGAACTTTCAACTCTCTCCCGATGCCTTCTCGGGCACAAAAGTAAATGAAATGATTGGAGGTATACTCCCCCCATTATTAGATCTCAACACTCTGATTTTCCTACCGATCTAGTTCTCCATAAGAGATTTGAACTCTTGGAACTGCTGGAAGACTTGTCCTTTGGTATTCATGAAGAAAATCCAAGACTTCTGTGAGAAGTCATCAATGAAAGAGACATAAAACAAGAACCCAATAAAATATGAAAAATATATAGGACTACACACATCGGTATGAATGATATTAGGGATACCAGTTGCTCCACTATCACTACTTGGAAAAACAATCTTGGTGTACATCCCAAGAGCACACCCCTTGCACACCTCTCGGTGATTTGTACTGAACTCTGGCACTCCAGACACGATCTCTCTCAAGATCCTTAGTGCCTGTAACATCCTTCTCTTGCGCACACTAAGTGAACTTATTCTTTGAGTAAACGTGCTTGCAAGTGATCCAAATTATTATACTATTGGGTGTTTTATTATGATTATGAAGCATTATGGATGTGATGACATGTTATTTTGTTGTATTGACATAGACAAGTGTTTTTTAATAGGTTCTCCTGAGTGTGTGGGATTTTGGACCTCGAGGATGCAGAGGCATCGATGAAACCCTTGGACTCTACATCGAGTCAGGGAGAGGAATATTGGGTTTTGATTGTTGTATATATGACATATGTGCATCCGATTAGAGGTTATGATTATGGATTTTATTTCTGACATGATTCGTTGATGATGCAAGCTAACTATAGCTTGCCGACTAGACTCACATGTGGAGTAGAGGGGTCATGAATGACAACTAGAGACGTTGAGGGAGAGGTGTGGACAAGAACCCTCCCAAAACCAACTAGCACTCTCGTCGTGGCTCGAACTGTAGGTTAACGATTACCTAGTTCAAGAAGACCCACGATGTCATGAGGGAAGACTGCGACAATTGCTCACGATGATTCTAAGGGGCACGCAATAAGGAAGGGGCCTTATTCCTCAGGGATCCTTAGTCTCCCACAAGATCACCTCATGGAGTATTGACTCTAGGTTTTTTTTATGTCTACAAAGTGAGTCAAGAGGCGAGTGGCACCCTTGGAGCACGTAGTGTTTCCTAAAGGGTATGTCACGCAAGAAAAATGAAAAGAGGAAAGTGGCACCCTTGGAGCACATAGTGCATCCTGAAGGGCATGTCATGCAAGGGAAATAGAATGAGGCGAGTGGCACCCTTGGAGCACCTAGTGCATCGTGAAGGGGCACGTCATGTTGTTAACTAATAAGTGAATAAACCTAGATGGCCTTAGAACTAATAATGTGATAAGAAAGATTTAAAAATAGTTTCCCTAATAAAATGTCGACCAGTCTAGGAAAATAAAATCTAGGTCTAAGTGATACTTGTGGTAATATATAAATAATATTAATATAAATATATAAATAATACTAATAATCGTACTAATAATACTAAGAAATTCAATTAATTTATAAAAAAATAAAATTACTTTGGGGGATAAAATTAAAAAAAAAGGAAATGATTGTTTTGTTACATATGCTAATTAAAAAGAAAAAGGGGAAAAGGTAATTTCTACACTTGCTAATTTGAGTTTTAGATAAAATGGGAAAAGAGGGGAACTTAAAAGAATTAGGAAACTAAGGGAAAAAGGAGAAACATAAAGAAAAAGGGAAACATAAGAAAAAAGAAGAATGACCAGCTTAGTAAGGAACCTTGCCTTTAATAACTTTTTAAATTGAAATCAAATGGAATTTAGTAAGGGTGTGAGTCATTAAAATGTGTAAGGGAATATGGGGACACCTAGGAGTGATTCTAGGAATTATTTTATGTGGGTGAGGGAAATAGGAGTAATTAAATAATTAATGAAATTAATTTTTGGTGCAATGAAGGGGATGGGTGACATGTGCACGGGGGAGGATTTTTCTGAATTAAATTATTGAACAATAAATTAAATGGGAATTTGGGAAGGAATCACTTAGAAAATCTATATAAAGGAGGGAGGAGGAGGAGGATGGATCTGATATTTTTTGTGTAATGTTACACCGTGGAATTTTTGACTTGACTGAATTATCTTGTGGGAGTTTGGATTCCTAGCTTGGGTACGAGTGGTAACTCGACCTTTTGAGGTGACCTAGTTGCTAGTTGTTCTTTGGTTTAGAGTGTGTCCCCTTTGCAGTTCGGGGGGCTAAGGGGAAAGAAGAGTACCCCTAGCGTTGGCTGGGAGGTACCGGTGAAGTCACATCGGTCGACAAGCGGGAGAGGAACAGAGCGCGTGGGACAACGACTCAGAGATGTCACCTTGGGATACGACATGCAAGCTTTTATTTTGTATGGTAGATTACTATTGATCTTGCACTTTCATTTTTGTACTGTTATTGTGTAAAGAAAGGTGGTTACTTAGCATTTTAACCGATAACTCAATATTATCATAGCATTACTCTCGTTGCCTGAATTGATTCCCTTGGATCGATCCTTGAATGCTATGATTGTCGTGTTTATTTTATTGATTATGTGAAGAGTTGTGTTTTATCTTTCATCCTCATCCCTAGATAATCAGTCCACGCCTGAGAAGTCGGCCATGAGTCGGATCGACGGTCGTCACTTTGGTGTTAATAGACCTATAGATCCTAATGCCCTGCTTTTATGTGCATGGATGATGAGCGAAGGATGGTTTGTCCAGTTGTCTACCCCTGTTGTTGTTCTGGGTTGATTGATTGTCATTACGCCTTCTTGTGATTGAGCGATTCTGCTAGCGTGACCATTTCTCTCTAAAACCCGCTAATACCTTTTGCGTTTTTTTTTAAACTCTGCGATTTACCACTTTACAATTAGCGATTTACCCTCTTATTGGACTACGACCTTGACATGCTTTAGATGATGAACTTACCCTTCTGGAATGAAAATTTATGTCATTTTTTTAGCACTATTAGTTATTATTTTTGTTTTCGTTATCATATGGTTATATATCTACATTTTGTTTTTATGGAAACGTCATTATTTTTCTTATAACAGTGTTATCAAAAACCCCTTTAATAGTTTCTTTTTTACTTAACAGACATATAAACATAAGACCCATTGCGATAGAAGCATAGAATATTTTCAGACTGAGTTCAACGCATTCTAGTCTGTGGTTCCAGCCTTCGTATAATCTGCCTATTCAGTGTATGTTTAAGCGACGAGTGATACATCATATTGGTTGCATTCTTGTTGTGACCCTGAATGCCAATGAAATACATTCTTTACACCTGCATTTTTAGTGAACCCTTGCCAGCGAAACCCGTGGTCGTATACCTATGGTTTTTGTGACAATGATATCTCTCCAGCGTTCCCTTTAAACAATGATTCTCTTGCATTGAGATATGTTGTTGACTGTGTATTTTAAACAAACGATTGCATGTTGTATTGACTACGTTTTACCCTTTTCTGGTCAGCCATTACCTTTACCTTGACCACGATTTGCAATTTTTATGACAATTGTTTTCCAATTGATATGACAACAATATTCATAATTATTGTCATTCCCATTTTAATAGAATTCAAGAAGGTTAACTATTACAAAGGATTCATAGGATTTTAATCCTTAATTTAATTCAATTAAACTCAACTCCAACAACAAGGATGAGGATAATTATTTGAGTGTTTCTCTCTAGCCTTTCCTAATTCAAAATGAATACGAGTTGTCTTGATAGCTTTAATACCCAATGATTATTTGGTAGCGACTCGTAGAGAACCCTTGATGGAATAGTTAGTGTGTTATATGACTGCTCTTTATTATTGAGCGTGTTTTATGGCTTCTTTTTTTATAGTTAATCAATGATAATTCGTGATTTCAGAATGGGTTGGACCACCGTGTTCTAATAACAATAAGTAGCGAATTTCTTTTGTAAAGGCGATTTATGGTGAATATGTGACAGAGAATGAATACTTAACTCATGACAGAGATTCTTTATGACGCATGGAGTAGATGTTTACAACAAAACTTCTTATTTTATTTATATCTGTATTTTATTTTATTTTTATGACAGCGTTATTTTATAGCTATTTCTTGTGATGATAACGATCTATCATTTACTTCTTTTAGATATCACTATCAATGGCGATGTCATTATCAGATGTCAATAGATAATCATTTCAGATATTAATATTAGTTATCATGTTATACACTTCATACATACAGTGATAATGATGATTCCTAATTAGTGGTTAATCTATCTTTCATAATGTCATATTGGGCAATGTATTTTTAACTTAGAAGTTAGGAAAATTTATTCCTTGGGTAAAGATTGGTAATCCTTATCGATTAATGTCTAGTATTAGTTTATGTTTAAATGATAAATTCTTTATAAGTGTTACATTTTGGGGTCCATGGATTCCTTGTTTAGTGTCAAATAGAAATGTAAAAGTGGTTTATTAAGTGAATTAATCAAACCCCTTTTTAATAGAAGGGTATGTCATTACTTGAAGAATGTTGTGTTTTTATTATTATATTGGTCGGTTATTGTGCTTGAATAGTCTTTTAATGTTAAGATTGTTAGTCAACGTTTATTGATGTTGTTCAGTGCCTAACTTAGGTAACCTTATGATAAATTTAATGAACCTAGTAGCTTGATAATAGATCACTCCTTCGCACTTAGACATCTTGTTTAACAGATAATGGTTTGGTTGTTGGTGAAGTCATGTAATAGTTTGCACAATTTCTTTTTGACTGACGTCATATGGTGTCTTGTCGACCTATTGCTTGGGGGTGTGGGTGTAGTCTTCTTGTCAGTGATTTTGGCTCCTAGTGCACTGGATATTCTTGAGTCCTTGGTCCAATTAGGCTATGTTGCGCTAGGGTTATTGTCACGTCTATCACCAGGGGACAACATGATTTCAGATGAGGGGGTCATGGCACGCCCTATTAGATAGTGGCGAATGATAACTTGGTTGGAGTCGGTGCTTCCCATTATGGGTGTTGTTGATCGTTGTAAGTTGTTGTTGGCACTTGGGTTGTAACGCCTTCATGCATTGGGTTTGCGCACCCTCGAGGTTCTAGTTATTGGTCGTCAATACTGTTGTGTCAGGAGTGTGGATGTTGTCCCTTAGCTTGTAGGCATCATCATGTTTTTGTTGGGCAGGTAGTCGTTTCTATCTATCCTTGATTTCCACATGTTTCACCCATTTTCTCAATGTGCTAATGTGAAGTCATTGTTGTCTGTTGCATGATTTGTGTGTGTGGTGTTCATCGTCAGTTGTGTGGTTCAATTGTTTTCGTCGTTACCTTCCTGCCTAAAAAAAAATAAAAAAATTGCACTTTCTGCTTTGCTAGTAGTCGCAATGGTTAGGGTCTTTACATATGGTATCAGAGGGGGTTCAACCCGCGACTTGGGATCACTACGGATTTCTTTGATTTGATATTTGATTATCATGTTGCTAATTAAGTTGACATGTATTTGTGCAAGTAATCATGGTTAGAGGACGTCGTGGAGGCAGACGACAAGGTGATAGGGGAGGAGGCGCGATGCCTCCAGTAGCGTCCACACCTAAGGGGTCTAACCATTAGGGAGACGAACAGGTTGTCGGGCAGAGAATCACCCACGTCTATCTTCTCTGCCCGAAAAGTCATGACTCTTCAGTTTCCTCCACCAAGTCTACTTAGAGACTAAGGCACCCTCATTCATTTATTCCTAGAGTTTGAGAGAGAAAGAGCTTGAAAGAGTCTAGTGGGAGAGAGACCACATGAGAATATTTTGGCACGAATTCCAAGGCAATTTTTGAGCACATAAATCGAGGAAAAGTACAACAGCAAAACTCAGACCATATTGTACAGATTTCTGGCACATAAATCAAGGAGCAATTTTGGCACTATTTTCTATGCTGAGTTTATGCATGAAAAACAAGATAAGTGTGTGTATTAATTACTGAAGATGATTGCTATAAATATCTCTCATTTCTCTGAATAATAAAATCCTCCTCTCACTAGTTTTCCTCTTAGTGGGGTTTTCCATGGTCTCAATTTGTAGACCAAATCTCTGTGTTGAATTTTCTCTCTATGTGATTTATTTTTCTATAGAAGACTTATTGTGTTTCAGTTATGAACATTTAATTTCATGCTTACTAATCTGCAGTAGTAAATGTGCAGTCCGGGTTGGGAATTTAACTATGTTTCTCAATAAGACTTGAAACCGGGTTGAGGTTTGAAAATTTTACAATAATAACCACGAGTCAACGTGATGCAAAGCACTATTCACATAGATAAAATTTCCATCAGTCAAAGTAATACAAGGGACTATTTACATAGATAAAATTTCAGAGTCTGCACCTTCAAAGAAGGATTCAGTGTTGAGAAGGACTGGGTTTGGATATATCACAATGTAGGGTGTTACTGTTGATCACAAGATGATATCATTAATGGTGTGTAAATCTTACTGTATAGTATACTCTCTATACTTTCCATTGCAAAGACAATCACCTTCGCGTGTATAGGTAACATAAAACATCCAATTAACTTGGGGCCTAGAGGTTAGGGTTTGGCCTGAACCAGGCAGTCGCCATGGTTTGAAGGCTATGCAATCTCTTGCATGGGAACCTTGACTTAGTGGACTTCTCCTCTGTGTATCGATACTAATTGGAATAGGTTAGTTTTATAGTAGTGAGGTTCTGAAACTAGGACAATAGTCCTAGTTTCAGAACCTTCAAAGAAGGATTCAGTGTTGAGAAGGACTGGGTTTGGATATATCACAATGTAGGGTGTTACTGTTGATCACAAGATGATATCATTAATGGTGTGTAAATCTTACTGTATAGTATACTCTCTATACTTTCCATTGCAAAGACAATCACCTTCGCGTGTATAGGTAACATAAAACATCCAATTAACTTGGGGCCTAGAGGTTAGGGTTTGGCCTGAACCAGGCAGTCGCCATGGTTTGAAGGCTATGCAATCTCTTGCATGGGAACCTTGACTTAGTGGACTTCTCCTCTGTGTATCGATACTAATTGGAATAGGTTAGTTTTATAGTAGTGAGGTTCTGAAACTAGGACAATAATGGCATGTGAGGTGGCGGTGTTTCTAGATCATATGGAAGAGGATAAGTGGTGGATTCGGGGGGGTCTACTACAATCTGACGAAGTCTACAAGGAAGACCTACAAAGCTATAAACATGCAAGGGTACAGGAAGAGGTAAGGGGGACAAATGGCATAACAGTGGTAGGTTTAAAGGACGGGGGATTAAAGTTTGCAAAGGATAGGGGATTAAATAATACATTTAATGGATACATCGAGAAGAGTGAGGTTTGGGGAGGATCACCACCCAACCTTCATTCGGACTATACTCCACAGGATTTGGCAGATAAACAGGTTAGCTGTTTGTATGAGAGTAATACAGAAAGGTTGAATAATACAAGAGATGCTCTTCAAACCAGTTCAGTAAATATTAAGGCCAGGGCTAAGTTTCATCCGCTAAGGGAGCTAGCGGAACTGTGTGAGATAGTGGAGGAATCTAGGAGGAAGGTGGTGTTGGTAGTTGGCGTAGAGCATAGAACTGAGAAGGAGGTATAAAATAAGACCAGTAAAAATTCTTGGAAAGCTAAGTCAAAAAGGCCAAGAGTCACTCTCGGAAAAGACATAGGGATGAAAGAGATTAGCCTCCTTTCTACGCGTGGTTTGGTAGGAAAGTTCAGTTATAGGGCATTGGGAGCTAGGGACATTTTGATATGGGTGTAAGAAACTTGGTGCTCATGTCTGGGTTATTCTTCAGAAGTATACATCCTTATTAAAGGATGGTATTTCTTTGTTTTCAATACCCAGGAGGACGCAAAGAAAATTTTTAAACATGTGTGGTTGGTAAAGGGAGGGAGTTTGATGCTAAAAAAGTGGCATTGTGCCTTTAACCCAGATAAGGAAACCTTTAGATTCAGACATCTCTGAATACTTTTTCCTGGATGGCCGCTCTTTCTATGTAATTTAGAGGCTTTCAAGGAGACTGGTGAAAGGTTAGTGAAATTTCTAAGCGTAGATCCAAACTTAATCACTGGATCTGATAGGCGCTTGGGAAAAATATTGGTTGAGGTGGACTTGCAAGAGTGATTACCAGTAGGAATTGAAGTGGTGTGGGGATATACAGTCATGCTGCAACACCTGGATTACCTGGGGACTCTGTTAAGGTGTTTTGACTGCAAATGTACGGGTCATCTTTGATACCAATGCCGAAGACAACTAAAGGATGCGACTGTGGTTGAAAGCGAGGACTCTGACGTTTCCGGCATTGTTGAATCAGAAAAACATTCATCTTTCGAACATCTTCCTCATTTGGAATTGGAACATGATTCCCCTCTGGGTAAGATAATAGCTTCTAATTCTGATAATTTTTTTCCTCCCTCAGATAGTTTAATGGAAGATAGATTCATGGTTGGTGGGAAGCCTCAAAAATTTTCCAGTGCTCCCTTTGAGTGTTTGGAGTCAGGATTCCACCCTGTGAGTGAGGTGTTTTCAGATCCGGTTTTGAAGGATTGTGTAGGACCTGTGCGGTCATTTTGTCACGTAGGAAGGAAGGTTGAAGGGAGTTTAGTGGGGTTGTCATTTACTTATTGCCTAAAGTTTGAGGGAAAAAACTATGATATCGATAAGGCTTGTAATCGATTGGTTTAGGGGGTTGGGGGGGGGGGGAAGTAGTTAGTGCAGGGTTCTTGGGAGTTCCTAGCACCTCTTCAGAACTGGTTCAGGATTCTGTCCCTCAGACTGGACCGAAACATGATATATTTTTCAATTTGGTTAAGTTTATACCCACATTCACAGGGGTTGTAGCTCTTGAAGAGGTCCCTGTTTCCTCAGATAACTCAATCGAATAGGTTTTAAATCAGATAGAGACCTCATATGTCTGCCTAGAGCAGGGAAAGATGAGTCTTGTATTGAGTTCAGAGGGATGTGTAGAGCCAGGTGAACAAAGCTGTGGAGTTCGAGACTTCCTGACTGAAATATGCAGTTCGTTTAACTTAATTTCCTTGAGTACAGGGACAGATATTCAAGGTGGGAATCTTGTGAGACTTGAAACCCCACCCTTAATTGATTTCGATGAGGCAGGGGCTTCGATTGTTTCAGGAGAACATGGCCATAAAAGTATTTTGTTATGCATGGGGGTTTCTGATGCATTGGGAGAATAGAGCTATGGGGGGGGGGAATGAGCTCTCGTTTGAACTGTCTGAAGTTGAAGAAGAAATCATTGACCACATGTCGTCCTATAGAGAGATCCTCAGTAGAAAGCCTTTGTCGATTCTAGTTGGAAGGGAGAGTTTTCAAAAACCATTTGAAAAGACAGGCTTAGAAGTGTCTCCTTTGAATCCTATTTTCCACTTTATGAGGGGCCAAAAAACTATGAAAAAGGGGGCATTTCATGGAGGTCTTGAAATGGACTACTCACCCTTAAAGACTAGGAGTGCAAGGAGGCTAGGGAACGAGAAGCAGATTGGTGAGACTAATTGCTACACAGTGGTTGATGGACGGTGTAAAATATGGTTACGGTCACCCTAAATGTGAGAGGAGTGGGGGAAATCTCCAAGTACCTAGCCCTAAAAAGACTTCTAGATTTAGTGAAACCTGACGTTATGCTTATACAGGAAACTATGGTAGGGGTGGAAAACACAAGGGATATTTTTGGTAAACTGTTACCACATTGGTTTTTCTATGGAGTGGATTCCACAGGTCTCTCTGGTGGGCTGATCTTAGCATGGAATCCAAGGAAAGATGATTTTTTTGCTTACCTGATTCCTGTAGGGATACTGTTGGAGGGACGTGTAAAAGACCTAGATAGAGATTTGAAGGTGATCAACTGATACGAGTCGTATTCTAATAGAGAGGCCTTTTGGGAGGAGATAAAGAATGATGGAACTCTAAAACAACAAAATGTAATCTTGTGAGGTGTTATCAACTTTACTACATCTTTTAGAGAGTTGCGGGGTGATCATGCTAGAGTGGATTCTTTACAGACTTACTTTAGCATGTTGATACGAGAGGAGGGGATGGTGGATGTGGAACCTTTAAAATCGTTTCCTACTTGGAGAAATGGTAGAAGAGGCCAGGAGTTCATTACCAAGAGGCTGGATTGTTTTTTTTTTTTTAATAATCTGAGGAGCTCGCCTCTACATGTTTTAGATATAGATATGTAATTTGTAATGCAAAGATATCTGACCACTTTCCAATAATTCTACATTTCGAAATATAAAGTAGGGTGGTCAGATATCCCTTTAAGTTCAATTCTATTTGGTTGGATGAGCCATATTTTTTAACTTATGTCAAGTCCAATTGGGCATGACTATTGGGAACAACAATCTTAAATCCTATGGAGTCAATGGTACATAAGTTAAAGATACTCAAGGCTTGGCTAATTAAGTGGGGAAGAAAGAAAAAGAAAAGAGCAAGAGAAGAATTGGTTAAACTGGAGATGGAACTAGATAAAATTTATTCTAATCATCCTAGTGGTTATGAGAATGAAAATGATAGAAAGTTGATTGTTGAAAAAGAGCAAAGAAAAATGTTTCTTTTGAAACAAGAAGAGGAAACCTAGAGACATAAGAGTCTCTTGAACGCTGGCCTCAGGTGATAGAAACACAAAAACATTTCATGCCTATGCCAACGCTAGAAAATAGCTTAACACTATTTGGGAGTTGTCCAAGGAGGATGGGACAAGGATCTCTAGGAATCAAGAATTACAAAAAGAAGAAGTTGTATTTTTTCGTAAAGCTTTCTTGGCACACTCGAACCTTGTCATTACTGACCAACTAACAATCTTAAAGAATTATCCTAGGATGTTATCAGAAGATGATAGTCAAAGGATAACCTTACCTGTATCTTTAGAAGAATTATGTTAGTTCTCAAAGGATTTAAAGCTTCTAAAATCCATGGGCCTAATGGTTGGACCGCAAAGTTTTTCCTAGATTTTTTTGACATTCTCACTGACGAATTAGTGGAGATGATTGAAGAGAGTAGAAAAAAAGGGAGGGTTTCGGGAGCTTTGAATGCAACATTGCTTTCTCTAATTCCAAAGAGTCAAAATCCAAATTTTTTTGGGGATTATAGGCCCATATCTCTTTGTAACATGTTGTATAAAATCATCACAAAAATTATCGCCATTAGAGTTAAAACTTATCTGTCTTATGGTATATCAAAAGAACAATTTGGCTTTCTGGAGGGCAGAAAAATCACCGATGCTATTGGCATACTTCAAGAATTTTTGCATAGTATAAAATTTAAAAATATCAAAGATTTGGTACTCAAACTGGACATGATAAAGGATTATGATAGAGTTGATTGGGGTTTCCTAAGACTGGTGCTGCTACAGGTGGGATTGATCTTAGATGTTACTGACTAGATTATGGGGTGTGTATCATCTGCAAATTTTGTTGTATTGATCAATGGGAAGCCTACATATTTTTTTAAAAGAACAAGGGGATTAATACAAGGGTGTCCATTATCCCCTTTTCTTTTTCTTCTTTTAGTGGAAGGCTTAAGCAGAGATATTAAGGAACAGGTAAGAGAAAATAACTTAGAATGCATTCAGATGGCTAGAGGAATAAGCATAACACATTTGATGTTTGTAGATGACATAATTCTGTTTGGGAATGGAAGTTTTAGTGAGTGGATTTTATATAAATATATCTTAGAAAGTTTAAGTAAAGCTACTGGTATGGCCTTTAGTCCACAGAAGTCAATGTTCCTTGAAGCTGGATGGACAACAGAGGAACTAGAAGTACTGAAGGACTTCCTACCTTATGATGTAACTTCAGTTGATTCAGGTTTTAAGTATCTCAAATGCTTCCTTAAACCCAATTGTTATAAGAAGATTGATTGGTTTTGGTTGGTGAGAAAGTTTGAGAAAAGGATTGCAAGCTAGAGTCTAAGAAGGTTAAGTTTAGGGGGAAGGGTGGTACCAACAAAAGCTATACTTGAAAGTATACCTGTTTATTGGCTATCATTGGCTAAGATTCCAAAAAGTATACTTAACATTATCGAAGGTAAAATTTTTAGCTTTGTGTGGCTTGGAAAAAAGGATAAAGAAGGGATACATTTGATAAGATGGGATAAACTAGCCAAACCTAAAAAGCTGGGAGGGTGGGGATTAAAAAATATTTTTTATGTTTGGGAAAGCAATTGTGGCAAAAAGATTGTGGAGATGCCTCATGGTACCTGGACTTAGAACGAGGTAGTTGTAAAAAAATACCTTAGGAAGAAGTTTGTGGTTGCATGCCTTAGACAAGGTAACATAAAGCAAAGAAGTGGTTCTAATTTTTGGAGGGCCCTTACTTCTTCTCTAAGTATTATAACTGATTGGCTAGCCTGGAAACCAAGAGATGGAAAGGTTGTCAGAATTGGTATTTATCCTTTGGTAGGGGCTCATAACTTCTATTTTTATCAAGAAATCTTATAACAAAACTAAAGTAGCTAGGAATACAATTTTTGTCTCAAATAAGAACAGTGGATCTAGAAAATACAAGACATACATGGTGGTCAAAGGAAGAGGTTATAGGTTTGGAAGGAGACTCAAAAGATGAATGGAATACCTATATAAAAGGTTTAATAAACTTGGTATTTGAACTGAATAATGAAAAATATTATTTAATGTGGTCATGGGATATCAAAAGTGGACAAGTAAGTGCAAAGAAAGCCTATGAAGTACAAATTTTGGAGGATGAAGTGGATGAACCTGTATTATGGTATTGTGATCTATGGCAATGGCCCGTAGGGATCAATACAAGTTTGAGAACTGCACACCGTGCAGAAAGCAAAGCAAAACCATAGTTTTCCACGGAAGATGAAGTAGCGTTGTGTTCACATCAACTACGCGCGTACTATGTGTATGGCCTTGCATTTTTGGGTCATGTAAGTAGTCTCATGTGAACAGACAATTACGCACTTACTCTGTATGGTCTTGCATTGATCAGTTTTCAAGTACGACCCGACTAGATTATGGAGTAGTTTCCTTGTCATATAGTGTTGAAATTTTAAGTTCAGTCAATATTGATGTGCACGAGAATTATAAATCTGGAAATTTTATTTAATATAGTTATTAAGAGAAATAATTAAAGTATATATAATATCTATTTTAAAAACTTTGTAAATATGCAATTTTTATTAGTCCCTCTAATAATATGTCTTTTGACTATAAATTTTGGTTTCACTGAAATGTACCGAAAGTTCTGTGTTGTTTTTTAATGTTTTTATTATTTCTATTTGTATTGAAATGTTTACATAAAGATGGTTTAGAGCATTGACATTTTTTACAGGTTAAATGTTTACATAGCGCGAGGTCCTTAAACAAGCTTGACAACTTAAATGTATACCGCCAGGTCCTTAAACAACCTCACAACCTTAAATGTTTACCTAAATAGGCTTCTCACAATATATTTTTCCTCGAATTTTTCCATACAATGTTGCAGTGAATTTGGACAATATTGTTGTCCACCGCTAGTTGCATAGACATTTTATGTTTCATACTTCTTCTATGCTTGGAATGCAATTTGGTCATCATTAAAGATACATACATTGTTTACTGGTTCGGTGGGTGCTTCTTGTTCGTTGGTTCGTCGGTTGTTGGTTGTTGTTGTTTGGTTCAACTTTGCAAGGTTGAGTACCTGCACCTCCGGTTGGACCTGTTGGTGCTTGTTGCTTGCTTTTGTTTACTTCAACTTTGCAGGGTTGGGGTGTTGCATCCGCAGTTGGAGCTATTTTTTTTACTTTGCGGGGTCCAAGTCTTGTATCCACAATTTGACATGTGCTTATGTCATTCATCGTTGCAGACTAAGTTTCGATGCCATAATTTTATTTCTATTCGTTCTTTTATGCTTACTGTTTGTAGTTTGCAAGTAAGAATGTTTGATTATTTCTACTGGCTTGCTAGTCATATGTTTGGGGTTCTTTCTATGTTTGGGATGAAATTTGGTAATCATTAGAGATACATATGTTGTTTACTGGTTCAGTGGTTGTTGCTTGTTCGTTGGTTCATCAGTTGTTGCTTGTTGTTGTTTGGTTCAAGTTTGGGAGTTTGAGGTCCTGAGGCTGCAATTGGGCCTGTTTGTCCTTCCTTGTTGGTTTGTTGCTTGTTGTTTTATTTTGTTTGCTTCAACTTTGCAATGTTGGAGTCTTGTGTCGGCTGTTGGAGCTGTTTTTTTTGCACTTGGGGGTGTTCAGGTCCTGCACCAACAAGTGGACCTGCGATTCTGTCGTTTGTCGTGTCTAGCGAGGTCGAGATCTAACACCTGTCCCTCACCCGCCTATTTTGCTCTTAAATTTTGCTCCAATTATTTTTCCTAGCTCTGAACCATACCTACATGCCTTTGCAAAATGTTCTTGTAGAAGAAAATGAAACTAGGATAGTGCTAGCAAGAGTGGTGTTCCGTGTATTGCAAATTGCAATATTAAGTTTCTATGTTGCTTGGCATGCAACATTGCTAGCATAATGAATGTGTTCTCAAATGCATCACAGCATTTACATTTGGACGGAACCATTATCATTCTAGAATACTTTAGTGTTGATGTGATACAAAATAGTAGCATAACAAATAATTGGACAACTACATGTGCAATTACAATGTCTGTTGTTTTTTTGTTAAGATAAAACATGTACAAAATGCACTTATTAACCATATATGGTGAAATGTGCCCATATCACAATACAACCTCTTTATCATGTACACAGATTGGTCTCACCACGATACAATTTGTCTTATACTTGAAATATGAGATGTACATCAAATATACTGCAAAATTATATTTCCATGTCTCAAAGGATATCTGGATACTTTGTCGCACAAAACCAAAATCATTCAGCTATGGCCATGCAATTTCTTAATATTTTCTGGCTTGTAATATTTTTTGGGTGGGAAAAACTCTATACAATTACAACCATGGATCAAAAAAAGCAAAGGTTCATGTTTCTAACTATCTTTTATTCTATTCCTTGATTCTCATTTATTGTATGTACATATTACTTGTTCTCTCCTACATACTAGCTTCCATTCATGTTCGTTGTATTTTGTGTGTTCCCACATTGAAACAAACAGAGTAAATGGAGAAGAAGAAGGAGTCTTTACCGCAAATGTAGAAAATGAGATACAAAAGTGCATGCTTGTGCTGTTATTTCATATTCCATTGTTTTGTATTTCATTTATTGTCTGTATATTTGTTCACCTAATTTATTGTATGTAGATATCGTGTATCTTCCTACATAATAACTTATCTTCATATCCTTTGTATTCTTTGTGCTGCTACATTGAAATAAATCGAACTTTGTTTATTTTTTTACATGTCTTCTTGTATACCAACTTACCTTCATGTCCATTATATTTTTCTACATTGGTACTTTTAAACAAACAGAATAGTTGGAGAAGACGATGGACTCTTTGTCACGAATGTAGAAGAGAAGATACAAAGGTGGATGCTTCTACTCTTATTTCATATTCCAGTGTTTAGTATTTCATTTATTGTTTGTATATTTGTTCTAGCTATTCTACTTCTTTGCACCTAATTTATTGTATGTAGATACTATGTATTTTTCTACATAGTAACTTATCCTCATGTGGATTGTATTCTCTTTGTTGCTACATTGAAATGAATAGAATTGTATTTCTTTTTTTTACATGTCATTCTGCATACTAACTTACCTTTATGTACACTGTATGTTCGGCATTGCTACATTGAAAGAAATAGATTAGTTGGACATGAATATGAATTCTTATATGCCACAATAGAGGGGGATGAAGTACAATCTTCAAAAATGTATACCAAATGTGCTAGTAAATCAAACACACAAAACAAGTGGGTGTATATAATATTGGACTATAAAATGATGATTTGGAAACAATAGACCTTTGTTGAGACTTCCCGTTTCCAAACATTCCCCTCCCCATTTCTAATTTTCCCACTTTCTATTATCCCTTTTTTTCCCCTCTTCTATACTTAACTAAATTCCCCTTCGTTTTTCTCCTCTACTTTCGCTTTCTGGTTGCTTTGCTTAGTCATATTTCCCAAAATGTCTAGGTGCACGGGTTGGTGGAATCATGGGTTCATATTTATAATAATGCTTCTATATCACGACTTTGACTGACGGTTTCCTCATTCCATACTTAGCCACTTTTTCGATTGCGGGTTCCCGGACTGGCGGGTTCAAGAATGCCCATCTAGCTTCAGAGGTTCCACGATATAGAGATTTTTTGCAATACCCCCCCATCATACCCTTTTTCCTGTTACACCTTTTTACAGTCAAAAAATCCAAGGCATACAATTTGACCGTTGGGTCCTCATGTTTCTTGAGTATCCCTTGACACCCTATTTTGTATTCCATCTCCTTCAACTTTGTATGTGACATTTAGAACAATTATGGACAATATACAATGCATATTCTTATTTAGTCCTTTTGATGTTCATCTACACATGCTTGCATCAAAAAAAGTTGGACTAGTGACATGGCCATGAGCAGTGAATTATCGCAAACATCAATAGACAGACAAGGCCAAAGGTAAAGATTCATACATTGTGTTCCTCATATGTTTACCAAACAAATATCCTCAGCTATTTATTCATCTATGCCATGATAAATATGTTGATGTCATCTGCAACACATACTTTACAGTTCACAGGAAGTATCAACGAGCGTAAGTGGGATGCCGAACATAGCGCAAGTTTTGTAGACTAAGAGGTATGGTTGCAAAATGCTGGCTCCATACTTCATCCAAGTTGTGCGTCTACTTGTACATTTATGAAAGGAAAAAAAGAAAACAAAAAAATAATGCAGACTACCATTCACATTACATTTCTTGTTAAACAAATGTCACCAGATCTAAACTTATAACACCGAAAATACTATCAATAGAGGGCTTGAACGACCGCTGAACTGGACAAGTGTTCATCGGGGACATAATGGTCATTTATAACACCTACTTGGAGAAGGAAAACAAAACTAGATCCATTATGTGTACTGACATGACAGACAATGAAGCCTTGATGACAGTCAAACTGACTATTCCCACACAACTTGTCTAGAAACATGCAAAAAAGACATTTCCAGGTAATGGGACACCCATTACAAATTTTAATATATTTCCCAAAACAGTATATGACCGTGGTGATTGTGATCGGATTATATCGCTCGATGAAACAAGTATTGTGGAAAAAATTCCCATGATTTGTTCAGAATATCATTTCGCTTCGTACACAAAAGTCAACCAACTTGCACATAGCAACGACACTTACCCAATTAGAACCATTGGTGCAACTGTCACACTCACGAGAAAACTTGGCCCGCAACATAGTCTCCATATAAAAGATGGAGAGTCAGACAATGAGAAGAAAATTGTATTGTTCTCCATATCCAGTTTTTGCTTTACTTTCACATGTCCATGCATCTCAGTTATGTTACACAACTATTGCTCTATTCCATGTGGCAACTCCAATTGTTCGACACCTAGTCAATTTTGTTTTCATCAATGGAAAAACAATTGCATAAAGGGAAATTTCCACTTATGCTCTTCAAAAATATAACAAATAAAAGAGATGTTAAACAAATGATCTTTCACACAACCCAAACAACATTTGTAACATAATTGTGAACAGACATAGTAAAAGATCTCAAGAAACTAACTATCTCTACAACTATTGTGTGTATACATCTACAATTTCATCCTCACTTTCCTCATACAAATTTTCGTCATCAATTTTCAGCAGTTATTTTTTTTTTCTGTTGTGCAATTGTATATTATATTGTTCAATATATTAACTGCTGAAAATTAAGGGTGTTTTGGTTGTAGCGAATGCATACTCGACCCCCTTCGAGCCTATATGTGCCAAATGCAACTCTCCTTCTTCTTCCTCTGCTTTCATAAATGATGGTACAATTGATTGTCTATGATGTAGTAAAACATTTCCTTACATATATAGATATTCCCTCAACGCTTCCATATGAACCGTGGGCAATACAATCGTACATCGTATAATTAGACAACCTATGTTACAAGATGTTCTTCCCTGGTTTGCAGAATTTCCATATGAAGTATACCTATAGAAAAAGAAAAACAATGTCTACATTATGCGAGAATTTCGGGTCCATAGAAAATTTACCTTAAATGAGGACAATGCAATACTGCATATCGGCTGGAAAAATAAATAAATATATATATATATATATATATATATATATATATAATAAATAAATAAATAACTTCATATCAAGCTTTGGCAGGAAACGAAAAAATCTCATGTGTATCTCTAATTTTTATTCAATACCCAAATGAATGTTCGTGGGACTCAAGTTCTTCAGAGTTTACATCTATGGTTGTAAAATTTTCTTTCCAGAGATTTTGCCTCTTTTGTGCACTTGAAAAAACAAGGAGAAACTAACTACAATTCAAATCATTGTTGTTGTTATTTTGATATTTTTTTGCATCTCCCAGTAAAAAAATTTCATATTTGTTGGGGTGTCCAAATGAAAAAAAAAAATGGTGGCTAGCTATAGATTTGTTGGAGGAGTTTGCACTTTTTTGGGTGCCCAAATTGGAAAAATGTTTTAATGATGATAAGAAGACAAAACTTGAGGATATTGGTAAGGAATAGGTACATGATATTGTTGATGATGATGTTGCTATAGATATTCTAGATCATGATAATCGGTTAGATAAAGAACCCATATAGTGAAAACACTGTCACTGGTTTGGCCATAATAAGTCAAACTGTTTTGATATTCACCCATGTAGATTTTATGGGAAGACAAATCACCTCTGAGTAAGGTGTCAAAAAAACAAATGAAAACATATTCATTTTGAATGGTTAGGGAATTGGCATTGGAATTTGGAAGCCAATTTATTGGAGCATTCATATCGACAGATTTATACACAAGTACAACCGTACTTGATTAGAGATATTTCTATAGTTGACGAACATGAATGTTTTTCAGGATTGGATGATATAGGGTATGATCGAGACCGAGTTGATGTAGTCTTCTGAGTTGAAGATCGAGTCTTCAGACTCTGCCAGAAGATGGTTCGATTGTTTTTTTCCACTTTCAAAGGGGGTATATCTCATTATCTAAACTTCTCACTTTTCAGTTGACAAGGGAGGAATTAGTGAGAAATGTCAGACTTCAAATTTCAAAGTCTACCTCTGATTCGCAGTTCATTCAAGACTTGTCTCTATCCTAGTCATACTTCAAGTTTTGAATTCTACTTTGATTTGCAGTTCATTCACGACTTGTCTTTGTCCTGAATTATGGATTTGTGTTTGTTTAGAATATGATTCTGTGTGTGTTCATAATATGATTGTAATTGGGTGCATGATCTGTTGTACCCGACACCCCTGAGTTTTTGGTCCAAGTTGTAAGTCTTTCCATAGGATGTTGTATTCCCCATCTATTTAGTAAGTCCTGTTGATTTAATAAGTTGTATTCCTCTTGTCCATAGAGAGGATGTTGTGTCAAGATGTGGCATGAACCACTGTGTAGCTTGATGGTGTATCAGAGACAATGAATCTTCGATTAAGGGGGGGGAATATGAGATAGTAATCTCATATTGAGGGACCAAAGTATGTGAATAGATGATCAAATAGGAAACAAACATGCAGTCTTCTCACAACAAAATCTGTGAAGTCAATGAAGTTGATAATGATGAGATGATAGATTAATGTTTCGATCTTCATCCGTGTTTGCATTGTGAAAGCATACAGATTGTTCCAGTAGCTTATACAAATGCTTGATCTCTTCTTGTCCATACTTGTGAATGACGATCAAGGGAATTTGAACCACTTTTCCCTGACAGGGGGGAAATCTAAATTTTTCAGTCAGGTTCCAAGTTTGATTTAGAGCCTGTGAATAGATGATCAAATATGCTACGTAGTTACTGGTATGCAGTCTTGTTCTTGAACATATTGTTCTTGATAATTTGTGGTCAGCTTCAAATAATCAAATATGCAACCTAGTTCCTGGTATGCAGTCTTGTTCCTGAACATATTGTTCTTGATAGTTTGTGTTCAGCTTCAGATGATCAAATATGAAACCTAGTTCCTGGTATGCAGTCTTGTTCCTGAACATATTGTTCTTGATAGTTTGTGGTCAGCTTAAAACCACCAATTAAGCAAAAGACATGAAGTTCTGCTTGTTTACTTTTTTAGATTTTTTAGCCTTGAGCTCTTGTTAGTTTATGGTCAACTTAAAAACATGCCATTTAGTAGAAGACATCATCTTCTGCTATACATTCGATTTGTGGTCATCCCAAAACCACCATATTGATTTGTGGTCATCCCAGAACCACCAAATGAGTTTGTGGTCACGTTTAAACCACCAATTTAGTAAAAGACATCAACTTATCTTAACATAGATTATATATATATATGGAACAAATGATATTCCAATTTAAGCATTATCTTCTAAAATTTACTAAGTAATACTCTCAGTGTATAATAATAAATATTATAATACTAGGGAATGGTAATCTAAAGAATTCAACATAATATAATCATACTCTAACTTTAAACAATCACATTTAGTATAATAATCTTTGCAATTTAACAAAACATTTATAATAACAAATAGTCTAATACTAGGGCATGGTAATCTAAAGAATTCAAACGAATATAATAATACTCCTTTAACTTTAAACAATCACATTTAGTATAATAATGTTTGTAATTTAACCAAACATTTATAAACAAATGATGCATATATAAAAAGATCTAATCACATTTAGTATAATAATCTCTGTAATTTAACAAAACATTTATAAATAAAAAATGCATATATAAAAAGAACTCTAGATTATACATATTTGGAACAAAAGGCCAAAAAAAATGGAACAACCACATTCCACCCAACCGTAGATCCAAAACAAACAAGATTATTTATCGTGATCACCCTTTAGCCTAACCATGACGCCATAAGGGAAAACTGAGCTCAACTCTTTAACCACTATCCTCATGTATAGTTCAGAATCATTTTCCTAACACCGTGAGTGCTCACACAACAAATATTTATTTCCATAACATACTAAGAAACGTCTTTCCTCTCTCATATGTCGTATATATCCTTATTGTTCCTAGTACTTTTCCTTGAACTCACTTACCTCCTTGGAAATTCACAGCTTTACAAATCCTTGATTTTCAGGGGCTACTAGTGACAACTCTTTTTTTGACACTTGTTAAAATCAACTCTGAGTTAACTCACACATGTTCCCCACTCATGGAGTCATAGTCAACTATCTTTAACCTGGTTGTTCCATTTGTTCTCTACATTATATATATATATATGTCCATCAAAGAGAATAGTTGGAAAGTCAATCTCTACTTTTGACACTTGTTAAAATCAACTCTGAGTTAACTCACACATGTTCCAAACTCATGGAGACATAGTCAACTATTTTCAACCTCGTTGTTCCATCTGTTCTTTACATTTAATATATTAAAAAAAATTGTCTCTTACATATGTTCATCAAAGAGAATAGTTGGAATGTCGAACTCTTGCTCAACAATAAAAAAAATATAACATGTCTTACATGTCTTGGGGATATTACATCCTCTCCCCCTTAAATATAACACTATCCTCAGTGTTAGTCCATATTTTTGTTCATCATGTAGAACAAAGTTGTATATGATTTCATGATTTCATCTTCCAACTCCCACATAGCCTCCTCATGGCTAAAGTACTTCCATTGCACCTTTACTTTAGCGATGGCTCTGTTCCAAAGTATTGTTTCCTTCATGTCCATAATGCATAGAGGTTCCTCTTGAAACTTGCCTTCTAGTTCCACTTGCACAATATTCCAATAAATAATGTGAGTAGGATCATGAACAGGGATGATTTTAAGGATGAAAAATTATTTTAAAATGTAGAAACCTTGGCAAATCTCACTTATCCTTCATATGCCAACTATAAATGTTTGGCGATATTTTTGTAAAAAATATTCAAATTTCTAAGGATTTTATATAGTTTTTATAAAATTTTGGTGATTTTTAAGGTAAAATAATTTTATCCTATAAAATTTGGGTGAATCAATTTTAAAATAGCAAATCTCGTTTTTGGAAAAAACCATGGAAAATTATCCCATGAGAGAAATTTATCCCCTAAAATCATCCATGATCATGAATATATTTTTTCAGTAATGAAACATGAAAAACATTATGAATTTTTAAGTTAGGGAGTGCTATTTGGTATGTCGTTGGTCCAATTCAAGTTAACATTTCTAATGGACCAAAAAACCTCGGTGCCAACTTGGAATATTTCCATAGCTTTAATGAGGTATTTATTTCTTTGAATTTAAGGTATACATGTTCTCCGATGTTAAATTCATGATGCCTTCTTTTTGTAATCTGCATAACTTTTCTATTGATCTTGCAAAACCTTTAAATTCTGGTGTACCTTTTTAACCATCTGTTCTGTTTCTTGGAGTATTTCAGGCCCCACTATTATTCATTCAACCAGATTATTCCAACTGATCGTAGTTGTACATTTATTGCCATATAAAACTTTGAAGGGACTCATTTTCGTCGATGCTTGATAATTGTTATTGTATGCGAATTCGACAAAGTGTAGGTACTCTTCCCACTTAGGTGGTTTTGTTCTTACATACATTTGTAACATATATTCGATAATATGATTTTTATTTTTTGTTTGTCCATTTGTTTGCAGATGATAACTTGTACCGAAATTCAAATTAGTTCGCAAACTTGCAAAATATTATTTCCAGAAGTTTGATGTAAATTTGACATCTCTATCTGAAATCACCATTTTAGGAATCCCATGCAATCTAAATATATCTTTCATAAAAAATTCAGCGATATTAATAGATTTATACGTAGATTTCACACGTAAGAAGTGAGTAGACTTACTTAATTTATCAATTACTACCATGATGGAATCAATTTGTCTTTGAATTTTAGGCAAACCTGTAATGAAATCCATCAAAATAATTTCTCATTTTCATTTCAGTAAAGGTAAAGGTTGTAATAAACCTATTGGATGTTGATGTTCAACCTTTACCTATTGGCAATCTAAGAATTTAGATAAGTATTTAGTTGTTTCAAATTTCATATTAGGCCAATAAAATTGTTTTCTCAAGGTTATTATCATTTTCTGGTATCCATGATGACCATAATAGGAATTTTTATGCAACTCATTTAGGATTATCAATGTTAATTCAACAAAATTTGGTACATAAAATCTATTTTTTAACTTTAATAGTCCATTTTTTACGATACTAAAATTTTTACTATTCAAATTCCCTTCATTTTTCTGCCACTGTTCAACTGTTTAGATGTATTCTACATCATTTTTTCTTGCAAATTTAATTATGTCCTGAATATCACTTTATGTTTTATTGACAATAACTTCATATAACTCATTATTTCTTCGACTTAGTGCATATCCAACCTTATTCTCTTTGCTTTTGATATGTCAAACTTTGAAATCAAACTCGCTTAAAAAGGATAACTACCTTGCTTACCGTGCATTGAGATCCTATTGACTAAATAGATGTTTCACACTGTTGTTATCTATTAATTGTAGGAATTTCCTTCCCATTAAGTAATGCCGCCACATTTTCAATGCATGAATTACAACTGCCAACTCCATGTCATGAGTTATGTAACTTCTTTCATGTTACTTCAATTGATGAGATTCGTAACAAATTTTGTGTCTGTCTTGTGAAAATACTCCACCTAATCCTTATTTACTTGCATCTACCCAAACTGTAAAATATTTATAAGGATCAACCACTTTAAGGATTGGAGCTATAGTTAGTAAAACTTTCAATTTATCAAAATTGTCCTCGCATTTTTTATACCAAATAAATTTTGTTCCCTCTTTCTTGCAGTGATGTAATAGGATAGACAATTTTGGAAAACCCTTTGATAAACCTTCGGTAATAATTGGTAATCCCTATGAATGATATTACGTCTTCTACGTTCTTAAATACATGTCATTCCATGATAGATTTAATTTTTTTGGGGTCTACAACAATACCATCTTCTAATATCACATGTCCGAAATATTGTATTTTTCTTTGACATAAGTCACATTTATCAAACATAGAATATAACTTATGCTCTCTTAGAGTTTGTAATACTATTTTAAAATGTTGTTCATATTATTCGTCAGACTTTGAATAGATTAGTATATCGTCAATAAAGATCAATATGAATTTATCCAAGTACTAGACAAATATATTGTTCATTAAACACATAAATGTTGTTGGTGTGTTAGTAAGTCCAGTTTTGTAACATCCCGCTCTGGCACACTGAGTGAACTTATTCTTTCAGGACACTTGATCGCAAGTGATCTAGATTTTTATGCTATTAAAACTTTTGATTTTGATTATGAGGCGTTATGAGTTATGACATGTTGTTTCACCGCTTTGACATAGACAGGTGCTATTGAGTCGGTTTTACTGAATTTGCTGGATTATGGACCTAGAGGATGCTGAGGCATCAATGGAACCCCTTGGACTCTGGATTGAGTGAGGGAGTGATACCATTGGGGTTTGATTGTTTTTACTATGATATTAGCACATCTGATTAGATGATATGACATGGATATATTCTAACATGATTTTTTGATGATGCAGGTTGACGATAGCTTGCCGACCAGACTCACATATGGAGTAAAGGGGTCACGAATGAATACCAGAGATGTGAGGGAGAGGCGTGGACAAAAACCCTGCCATAACCTACTAGGACTCCCACCGTGGCTCGAACTATAGGTTAACGATTACCTAGTTCGAGAGGACCCACGATGTCGTGAGGGAAGACTGTGACAGTCACTCACGATGATTCTAAGGGGCGCACAATAAGGTGGGGACCTTATTCCTTAGAGGCCCTTACTCTCCTACAAGTTCACCTGGCAGAGTATTGACTCCAGGGGTTATTAATGTCTACCATGTCAGTCAATAGGTGAGTGGTACCCTTGGAGCACGTGGTGCATCCTGAAGGGCACGTCGCGCAAGAAAATGGAGAGAGGTGAGTGGCACCCTTGGAGCACGTGGTGCATCCTAAAGGGCACATCGCACAAAGGAACAAATGAGGCAAGTGGCACCCTTGGAGCACCTAGTGCATCTTGAAGGGCACATCGCGTTGTTGATGTTAGACGAATGAACCTAGATGGCCTTAGGACGAATAATATGTTAAGTAATTTTAAAACAATTTCCCTAATTAAATGTTGTCCAGTACAAAATCTAAGTTCTAAGTCTACAATTATGCTAGGGGTAAAATTTTGTCTACATTTAAAAAGAATAATTAAAATAAATAAATAGATAAAATAAAATAAAATAATAAAATTTAAAATAGAAACCACTTAAATAATAATTATGAACTTCATAGAATTTTGTAACATGAAGGGAGTAAGAAATTAAATTATTCATAAGAAATAAAATCTGTGGATATAAAATGTAAAGAGGGAATTAATTATTTTATCTTTTGATAATTTAAAAAGATACTAAATTAATGATAAAAGGGAAAAGGGGCTAAATTCCACACCTACCTTTTTGAGTTCTAAGTAAAAGGGGAAAGAGGGAAAATCAAAAATAGGAAACTAGGGAAAAGAGGTAACATAAAAAGGAAAAAGGGGAACTTAAGGGGAAAAGGTGGGAAGTCAACTTAGTAAAGAATCTATATTAAAGAGCTTTTTAATTTTAAACTGAATTAGCAATTTCATAATAGGGAAAGCCTTTAAAACCTGTAAGGGAATTTAAGGACACCTAGGAGTGATTCTAGGAGTAACTATAGGTGGGTGAGGGAAATAAAGATAATTACTTAATTAAATAAATTAATTTATGGAGGAATGTAGGGGATGGGGGACACTTGTACGGAGAGCAAATTTTAGGAATTTATTTTTAAAACTTTAATTAAATGAGATTTTAGGAAAGAAAGGGAGTTCAAAACTCTATAAAATAAAGGAAGGAGAAGGATAAAGGATCATCTTCTGTTTGCGTAATGTTACGGTGCAAAAATATCAACTTGAATGATTTACTTGTGGGAGTTGGGATACCCAGCTCAGAGAGAAGTGGTAGCTCGACCTTGCGAGGCGAGCTAGGAGCTAGACGAAACCTCTGGATAGTGTGTGTAGCCCCTTTGTGGCTCGAGGGGATAAGGGGGAAGGAGAGTACCCCTAGCATTGGCTGGGAGGTACCGGTGAAGTCTCGACAGTCGGCGAGCGAGATTTGCACAGAGCACGTGGGACGTCATTCGGAGCGGGCGATCAAGCAATGGTACGCTTTTCAATTCTGTTTGGTAGATGGTATTAGGACTTATGCTTGTTTATTGGAAAAGTAAACTGACGTTAAATTTTATATAACGTTCTACTACAACTCTTGCGTTTTAGTTTTTCTATTATCTCTATCTCTGGTTACTGCAAGAAATTTGTATTCACCCGTCACAACCACACTTGTTTTACACTTGTTGACCGTGAAGTTTTTCCTTGACCACAACGAACTTTTACTTGATTATTATGTATTTTAGCCAGCGAATATAGACTCACCCCTCAACCCTTGGTGTTTAATGCTTGGCTGGAATCCGATTTCGCTTGATTAAGCTCTTGTACAACGCATCGTTGTAACATGAATTGGTTGAATAACGTTTTTGCTCTATTACTTTTGGCTGTGTAACGTTTTCCTTAAAATAATTTGGCTGAATAATGTTGGGTTATCTTAATTGTTCGTCGTATGAAGAATGCTCCGCTAACTTAGCTCATGCCTTCCCCTGTGCACTAGGCCTCCCAACGAGGCACTTTCAACCTTGCTAGTTGCCCGATGAGCTTGAATTTCATATAACACTCCACCAGAATTTACAAATTTTAAACTACCAATATCACTTTACTGTTTTCACTTTCTTAAATGTTAGTATTGCCACACATGAATTGATACTTCCTTTGAAATGCAATCTTAACGGTACTGTATGGGTGAAAAAGTTAAATCTTATGGAATAGTGGGTAGTGGTGATCCTCCCCTACTTCAATTATTTGATACCATTTTTTTTTCCACTGAACATTTCTGTTTAGTGTAAATAAATTATGAGTAAAATTCCTAACATTCAAATAAAAACAGAGGGATCATTCATTTTCTTTTAACAAACTCAGGATTATTCGTAAAGGAGGGATACGGTTAATGACATCCCCTTGGAACCCCCGATACGTAGACTGTAAGAGTTTTTATTCCAATCCTTGCGGATAAGAGCCCTCCCTAATGCTTGGTGGTATAACCTTGACTGTCAAACCTGTGATTTTCAACCTTGGCTTGTGATTGTTCTCTGCATTTTTAATGTTTAAATGACCATCATTTTCTTTAATGCGTTGCTTGGGCTGGCCACTTTTACCCATAATTTTTATGGTCTTTAAGACGTTGCCTGAGCATGTTGTTTCAACCCATGGATTTATCTTTTCCATTCTTCAAGTTTCTTGCTATGATTTGACCATGATTTGCCTTTGAAACGTGTCTGAAATTGCCGCAATGACCACAAATGCCTTTAAGCTATGACTGTTTTTCGCCTTGAATGTTGGACTATGTTGTTGTTCATTGGACACATTGCCTTAAAGGATTGACTGAGTGTGTGGTGGAATAGACGAAATCACCTCAATCGCTGATGCACGTTAATTTGTGCTTGACTCTGGCTTAGACAACCAACTATTGATTCAAAGATTGTGCCTGAGATTTTCCCCTGCCCTGAGTCCTTACCTTTATGATTTTTTTTCCTGGTAGTAAATTTTATCAATGTCGTATTAATTGCTTATTTATTATATCTAAGTGCCTTGTTATATGCGTTACATCAAATGCCCGATTATTTGTTATCTGCCTTATAATAAATGCCTTGTTTTTTCTTCTTTATTCAATTTGATGGTAGCATTCTAGTTTAAGATGGTTGGCATGGTTATCAAGATTTACGACTTAGTTTTAGTTTTCTCGTTGTTGATTTAGATGTTATTACATGGAATAATGGTTGGGTGCTAACAATAATCCCACACCATTAAGTTGTGGAGTTGAATGTGTCATTTGTGAAAAAAGGTGGTTTTATAATTATTGTTATGATTAGATTGGTTCTAACAACACTTACCTTCATATTCTAAATAATATAAATTTCCATGGCTAAATTAATATAGGTTGATTACAAGGATTTTTATTATTATTGGATAACATATAAAATGTAATGTCTTTTTAAACTAAGTACAATAAGCTATTATGATATTAGTAAATGGGGATTTTGCAATTAATTAAATTTACTTTATTTTTAAGGTTAGGTTGGTAACTCGTTGGCTAATGGAAATTAAAGGGAGTAATTGATCTGTAATTAATTCCAATTTGAGTCATAGATAATTCCCTTGTCTTAAATAATGGTTGGTTGTTGACGAAGTCTTTTCTAACTTGTGCCTTTCGTAGAGGATGTGGTTGTTCATTTAATTATTGTTGTACTTGGTTGTAAAAATTTAATTGCTTGGTCTGCTTGTGTCGGGTGAGATGTTGACACCTCCTTGTTCCTCAGAACAGTCGCCAGACCTAAGACCTTAAATGGTCAAGATCGCTGGGAACCTGGGCTTGAGCATTGTTTATGTGTCCTGGAGGTCCTAACCATTGCAGGGTAGGACGGGCGGGTAGTCATTCTTGTTCTTGTCAGGTCGTCATGTTGAGGTTGCGAGAGTTACTTGCGTAGTGTTTGTCATCATGTTGCATTGTTGAGTATAATGTCATGCTTACCTTCCTACACACACACACACACAAAATAAAAAAATAAAAAATTGCACTTGTTAGGTGAGGCTTGATGTCGTGATGAACGGGAGGTTTGTTACATATGGTATCAGAGTGAGGTTCAACCTCCGACTTGGGATCACTACGGCTTTCATTGATACGATTGATTATACTGTTGTTGATTGATTTGACTTGTGTGCGTGCAAGTAATAATGGTTAGAGGACACCGTGAAGGCAGACGACGGGGTGCTAGGGGAGGGGGCACGATGCCTCCAGTAGCATCCATGATTGAGGGGTCTACCCCCCTGGGAGACGAGTAGGTTCTCAAACAAGAGAAGATAGTAGTTGGTGATGTAGTCGGAATGATGAGATCCTTTCAGAACATGTCTGAGGCACTGGTCAGCCAATTGGACAGAAATGAGGCCAGGGCACTGACACCCGCTGAGGTTCTGCCGCATGGTCCGGTCAGTACTGGTAGTGTTCACCATGAACTCGAGAAGGTCAAATTTCTCGAGTTATTTAGTGCCTCGGATGGCGCAGCTGCCGAGGCATGGTTGGAGAACATGGCGATGTTCTTCGCACTTCGCGATTATACCTCCAACATGAAGGTCTGCATGGCGATCTTTTAACTGAAGGGGAGTGCTCTTCTATGGTGGAAAACGCTCTTATCATAGCTAAACATGGTTGTCGAAGACGTGTCATGGGAACTGTTCGATGAACAGTTCCGAGAGAGTTACCTTTTAGAGGAATTCATTGAGAGTCATCTTAATGAGTTCAATGCCTTAAAACAGGGAGGTCGTATGGTGCTCGAGTACGAGGCTCATTTTATGGAGATGCTCCGGTATGCTCCGCACCTTAATACTGAGAAACTTAAGGTCAACAGGTTCGTGTTTAGCCTTAACGATGGTCTGTGTGCGAAGGTTAGGATTTTGATCCCTCAAACCTTGCATGATGTCGTCCAGAAGGCCCTCATAGCAGAGGAGGAGCTTATCAGTGGGTGTCAAACTAGGACTCCAATGAGACCAGCAACACAGGTTTCATCTGGAGCATAGCAGCATCAGACATCAACTAGACATACACCGAGATTTCGTGGCTTCCATAGGGGATCCACTTTCACTACACTTCAACGACCGACGCTTCAACAGTGGACACCTTATCGGGGACCACAGCATCAACAACAACGTCGACCGCCACAACAACAGTTTAGGCCTGTTCAACAGAACAAACCAGGGTTCGAGGCCGGTGTTTCGTCATCTTCTACTTCAGGTACCAGGACTACTGGGCCGAAGAAGGGTTGTTGGATGTGTGGGGAGCCACACTACTAGCGTGATTTCTCTGTGGAGAGGAAAGAGTGTCTGGATCAGTTGGACCCACTACCGTGGGAGATATGGGCAAGGCCCATTGGATTCATGGAGTGGTGAATAACCGCTAGGCAAAGCACCAATCGACTATGCTCGAGACGACAGGTACCGTCGCTGACCATACCCTTAGTATTTTGATAGATCTCGGTGCTACCAAGAGTTTCATTTCTGGTGCAGCGCTAAAAAGGATTAAGGTAAAGGCAGTTGAACAGGACGATTTTAGCTTCATGGAGATGGCTTCGGTAGCCAAACAAAAGGTTGGAGGAAAGGTTACGGGATGTGTCCTTAACCTGGGAGAGTTTGTCACAAGGGCCAACCTGTATGTCATGATCATAGGATCTTATGACGTTGTGATTGGTATGGACTGGTTGGAATCGCATGAGGCGATACTCAACTGTAAGACAAAACGATTGAGCTTGGTCGACGACGAGGGACATATACGTGTGATTGTAGGATGGAACTAGGGAGTTTCTCGGAGGTTCATCTATTCCTTGCAACTTCGGAAGAGCATGCGCAAGGGGTGCAAGATTTATGCGATCCTTGCGTTAAATGAGAAGGGAGTCACGAAAGGTTTAGAACACCTTCTGGTGGTGAGAGAGTTTGCAGACGTGTTTCCAGAGGAGTTACCTGGGATTTCACCAGAAAGGGAATTGGATTTTACAATAGACCTAAAACTAGGGACTGAACCAATAGCAAGAATGCCTTATCAGATGTCGATCCCGGAGTTACAAGAGTTGAAAATGCAACTGAAGGAGTTGTTGGACCTAGGACTGATACGTCCTAGTGTGTCACCGTGGGGTGCACCTGTTATTTTCATACAAAAGAAGGATGGATCATGGAGGCTCTGCATTGACTATCGTCAATTGAACAAGGCCACGATCATGAATCAGTATCCGTTGCCGAGAATTGATGATCTGTTCGATAAAATGAAGGGTGCAGTGGTGTTCTCCAAGATCTATTTGCGATCAGGGTATCACCAGTTATGGATCAAGGAGGATGGCGTCCCTAAGATCGCCTTTAAGATGAGGTTTGGAGATTACGAGTTTACTTTTTTACCGTTTGGACTGACAAATGCCCCAGGGGTATTTATGAGTTTGATGAACGGGGTGTTCTGCGAGTACTTGGACAAGTTCATCCAAGTATTCATTGAAAAAAATTTGATCTACTCTCGGACGATGGAGGAGCATGACGAGCACTTGCGCTTGGTACTACAGTGTCTGCGAGAGAAAAAACTATATGGGAAGTTTTCCAAATTCTCTTTTTATCAATCAAAGATTCACTACTTAGGGCATGTCATCTCCGGCGAAGGAATATCCATGTATCCAGCCAAGGTTGAGGCTATTATGGAATGGCCTACGCCTAATAATGTCTCGGAAGTGCGTAGCTTGATGGGTTTAGCAGGATACTATCGATGGTTCGTCGAGGGATTTTCGAAGATAGAAAATCTGATCACGGAGTTGCAGAAGAAGAACAAGAAGTTTATTTGGACCGAGAAATGCACGGAAGCGTTTCAGAGGCTCAAGGAATTGTTGACAACCACACCAATACTGAAGGTCCATGACATGGACATGGACTTCTTGGTATTCACTGACGCATCCAAGGAGGGCTTAGGAGGGGTCTTGATGCAAGACGGACGAGTAATCGCTTACATTTCGAGGAAATTGAGAAGGCATGAGGAGAACTACGCGACACATGATTTGGAGTTGTTAACCATCGTATATGCCTTGAAGGTTTGGAGACACTACCTTGTTGGACGAAAATTTGAACTAAAGACTGACCATTGTGGACTACAACACATATTTAAGCAAAGTGACCTGAACGCGCAACAACGACGTTGGTCGAAATTGCTTAGTGAGTATGATTTCGAGATTACTTACATAAAAGGGACAATGAGCAAGGTGGAAAATGCATTGAGTCAGAGACTAAACATATTTTCGATGTTTCCTCTTCAGACGAATCTACGTGAAACGATTCTAACTTTACAGCGTAACGATGACTGGTACAAAGAGGTCGAGGGTTTTATCGGACAAAACACAATGAGGGTACCACGATTTGAGGGATTTTCATTTGATAGCGATGGATTATTGAGGTTTAAAAGTCATATCTACGTACCGCAAAACAATGAGTTGAGGATGTTGATCCTAAGCGAGCTTTGAGAAGAATTCTGATGGGCAGAATCTACATTGGGAAGAATCTACATTAAAGAGTTTTCTAATTTTAAACTGAATTAGAAATTTCATAATAGGGAAAGCCTTTAAAACCTGTAAGGGAATTTAGGGACACCTAGGAGTGATTCTAGGAGTAAGTCTAGGTGGGTGAGGGAAATAAAGATAAATACTTAATTAAAGAAATTAATTTATGGAGGAATGTAGGGTATGGGGGACACTTTTACGGAGAGGAAATTTTAGGAATTTATTTTTAAAACTTTAATTAAATGAGATTTTAGGAAAGAAAGGGAGTTCGAAACTCTATAAAATAAAGGAAGGAGAAGGATGAAGGATCATCTTCAGTTTGCATAATGTTACACTACAGAAATATAGACTTGACTGATTTACTTATGGGAGTTGGGATACCCAGCTCGGAGAGGAGTGGTAGATCGGCCTTGCGAGGCGAGATGGGAGCTAGACGAAACATATGGATAGTGTGTGTGGCCCCTTTGCGGCTTAGGGGGCTAAGGGGGAAGGAGAGTACCCCTAGCATTGGCTAGGAGGTACCGGTGAATTCTCGACGGTCGGCGAGTGGGAGTTGCACAAAGCGCGCGGGACTTCATTCGGAGCGGGCGATCAAGCAACGATACACTTTTCAATTATGTCTGGTAGATGGTATTAGGAATTATGCTTGGATATGCTCGTTTATTGGAAAAGTAAACTGATGTTAAATTTTATATAACGTTCTGCTACAACTCTTGCATTTTAGTTTTTCTATTATCTCTATCTCTGGTTATTGCAAGAAATCTGTATTCGCCCGTCACAACCACTCTTGTTTTACACTTGTTGACAGTGAAGTTTTTCCTTGACCACATCAAACTTTTACTTGATTATTACGTCTTTTAGATAGCGAATATAATATCGACCCTCAAACCTTGGTGTTTAATGCTTGGTTGGAACCCAATTTCTCTTGATTAAGCTCTTGTAACATGAAGGTTGAATAACGTTTTTGCTACATCCCTTTTTGTTGCATTACTTTTGTCTATGTAACGTTTTCCTTAAAAGAATTTGGCTGAATAATGTTGGGTTCTCTTAGTCGTTCATCCTATGAAGAATGCAGCCCTAACTTAGCTCATGCCTTCTCCTGTGCACTAGGCCTCCCAACAAGGCATTGTCTGCCTTGCTAGTTGCCCGGTTAGCTTGAATTACATCTAGCACTCCCCCGGAATTTATAAATTTTAAACTTCCAATATCGCTTTATTGTTTTCAGTGTCTTAAATGTTACTATTGCCACACAGGAATTGATACTGCCTCTGAAATGCAATCTTAACGGTACTATATGGATGAAAAAGTTAAATATTATGGAATAGTGGGTAGTGGTGATCCTCCCCTACTTCAATTATTTGATACCATTTTTTTTTCCATTGCATATTTCTATTTAGCGTAAAGAAATTATGAGTAAAATTCCTATCTTTCAAATAAAAACAGAGGGATCATTCGCTTTCCTTTAACAAACTAAGGATTATTCGTAAAGGAGGGATAGGGTTAATGACATCCCCTTGGAAAACCCGATATGTAGACTATAAGAGATTTTATTACAATCCTTGCGGATAAGCACCCTCCCTAATGCTTGGCGGTATAACCTTGATTGTCAAACCTGTGATTTTCAACCTTGGCTTGTGACTGTTCTCTGCATTTTTAATGTTTAAATGACCACCTTTTTCTTTAATGCATTGCTTGGGCTAACCACTTTTACCCACAATTTTTTGGGTCTTTAAGACGTTGCATGAGCATGTTGTTTCCACCCATGGATTTAGATTTTTCATTCTTCAAGTTTCTTGTTGTGATTTGACTATGATTCGCCTTTGAAATGTGTCTGAAATTGCCGCAATGACCACAAATGCCTTTAAGCTACGGCTGTGTTTCGCCTTGAATGTTGGACTGTGTTGTTGTTCACTGGACATGTTGCCTTAAAGGATTGACTGAGCGTGTGGTGGAATAGACGAAATCACCTCAATCACTGATGCATGTTAATCTGTGCTTGACTCTAGCTTAGACAACCAGCTATTGATTCAAAGATTGTGCCTGAGATTTGCCCCTGCCCTAAGTCCTTACCTTTATATTTTTTTTTCCTCGTAGTAAATTTTATCAATGCTGTATTAATTGCTTATTTATTATTTCTAAATGCCTTGTTATATGTGTTATATCAAATGCCCGGTTATTTGTTATCTGCCTTATGATAAATGACTTGTTTTCGCTTCTTTATTCAATTTGATGGTATCATTATAGTTTAAGATGGTTTCCATGGTTATAAAGGTTTATGACTTAGTTTTAGTTTTCTCGTTGTTGATTTAGATGCTATTACATGCCATAATGGTTGGATGCTAACAATAATCCCGCACCATTAAGTTGTGGAGTTGAATGTGTCATTTGTGAAAAAGGGTGGTTTTATAATTCTTGTTATGATTAGATTAGTTCTAACAACACTTACCTTCATCTTTTAAATAATATAAATTTCCATGGCTAAATTAATATAGGTTGATTACTAGGATTTTTATGGTTATTGGATAACATATAAAATGTAATGTCCTTTTAAACTAAGTACAATAAGCTACTATGATATTAGTAAATGGTGATTTTGCAATTAATTAAATTTACTTTATTTTTATTTTCGGTTGGTAACTCGTCGGCTAATGGAAATTAAATGGAGTAATTGATCAGTAATTAATGCCAATTTGAGTCATAGATAATGCCCTTGTCTTAAATAATGGTTGGTTGTTGACAGAGTCTTTTCCAACTTGCGCCTTCCATAGAGGATGTGGTTGTTCATTTAATTATTGTTGTACTTGGTTGTAAACATTTAATTGCTTGGTATGCTTGTGTCGGGCGGGATGTAGACACCTCCTTGTTCCTCAGAACAATCGCCAACCTTGAGACCTTAAATGGTCAAGATCGATGGGAACATGGGCTTGAGCGTTGCTTATGTGTCCTGGAGGTCCTAACCATTGCAGGGTAGGACGGGCATGTAGTCATTCTTGTTCTTGTCAGGTCATCATGTTGAGGTTGCGAGAGTTGCTTGCGCAGTGTTCATCGTCGTGTTGCGTTGTTGAGTATAATGTCATGCTTACCTTCCTACACACAAACAACCAAAAAAAAAATAAAAAAAAATCACTTGTTAGGAGAGGCTTGATGTCGTGACGGACGGAAGGTTCGTTACAATTTTAATGATGTGTTTTTAAGTATAAGGGAGATGTGTATTCCCTTCTATGCTCAACATAGAGTTGACATGTGGTATATATATATATATATAACAACTTGAAGAGGGATCTATTCTCTCTTGAGGTGCAAACCTTTTTTAAACTATAAAACTCAAGGAAATGTTTGCACATCTAATAGTTTGGATTTGAGGCTCAGTGCATGATAGATCAAAAACTAATATGGATGGTTTTACCCATGATTTTGGTCATCTTGATGGTGTATTGATGATGGTGTACTCAGGCTCCTAATAAGATATTTGTCCTAAGAAAAATGGCATTCTTCTCTTCCGAGAAAACATATTTTTGAAGAGAGTTTGCAGGTTTATTATATCCTAGGGTGCGAGAATGACCCATTCTCATAGGCTTTCTTTAGCTACGGTGTGAACTTCGCGCACTATGCTACATAGCTAGGGTGCGAACTTATTCTCAAGTTTGGAAAAAAATGAAGTCTCGATGGTTCTAGAAGGGAATCTTCTAGAGAATGGTTTGGCATTTGAATGGTTATCCTTTTACTAGTTTCCATGATATTGTGGGATCATTCTTATCCAAGTAACCATGTAATCCTCTCCTATATATTGATGGATTTCTCATGGAAAAGGTTAAGCAAGATTAATTGGAGAATTGGTGAAAGAATTGTGTGAAGAGTCTAGCTTGAACAAGAGCTAGACTCTAGCAAGTCTATCAAGAGGAATTGGATCTTCTTCATACAAGGATCGAGCAAGTGTGTGTGTTCAAGCCAAGAGCCACCGAAAGGAAGCTTGTGACATCAAGGCAATCAAGTTGTATCTTCTACTTTCGATTAATATGATACAACGACATATCCTTTTCCCATAAAGTCATTCTTACTTTATTGTGTAACTCCTTGATCATACACATAAGTTGACGATTGAATATATTTTGCTATCTTCACTTTGGTTGGTTTGTTTTGTCTTGGTATTGACCTCACGAGAGCACCGGAGCAAAACAGGAGCAACAAAGACCCTAGGAAGCGATACAAAGGTATGTCACTTGTTCCTCTCTACTAGCTAATTCAATGGTCATAACTTAGGGAAAGAGTCATGTCCTGTCCTATTTTGTTCTAGATCCAGGTAGATCTAGGGAGATCTATTAGTGTCTTCACCTACCGATTAGTCTGACAAAAAAATTGGTGACTCTAATGGGGAAGCAACCCATTTTCTTTGTGGTTTTTAGTGTTTTTCCTTGGCCATTTTCTCTTTCCTTACCTTTCTCCATTCATATCAATCTCTGAGTCTTCAGGATACCCTGATAGACCCTCTAGGTCCAGAAGCCCCTTCAAACGTTTGTCTTTTTCCAAAAAATTGCTTAGTTTCAGACATTCTCGCACTGAACCCCACAGTGGCCTGCGAGAATATTTGGAGTTCACACTTTGCTTTTAAGTCCAATGCGAGGTTCTCGCACTCTGCTCAAAGATAGCCTACAAGAATGACCCATTCTCGCACTGTGTAACACTATTAGCCTGCGAACCCTCTTTTCAAAATTTTGGATTTAAGATTTTTGCATGTTCAACTGCCCAGATCAGTATAGGTGCCTGAAAAGAGCTTCTTGGACCATTGGTTGATATTTTCTTGTCTTCGGATTTTGTGCACGATCAGTCTTAGGAAATCAAAGGCTCTTCCTGTCCATCTTTTCTCGACTTTCATTTCTTGACTTTTCTCGGCAAAGATATACTCTCTGATTTTGGAATCTGAGTGTTGGTTTGGTTAAGAACCAGTGATCAGTTTGGAAGTTGGGATTCTTTGTCTTTCTCATTTGCTCATTATTTGAAAGATTACTTTTCCCATGCAATTGAAAAGACTAGTTTGGTCTGCTTGACATTTTTGTTTCCATTGAAATATTGGTTTGGGTTTTTGTTTATTTCTTGATTCATTAGTTTTTTGGTTTTCCTCACTTTCACCATCATGGTGTAGGTCCTTTTTGAAAAGTGAAAAACATTTTTTCTTTCAAAAGCATTTTCGTCTTCGAAAACATTGAAAATCAATTGTTGAAATTATTGAAAAGGAAACAATAGAGAATTGTTATTATTGCGTGATTCGTTGCATATGCATTTTAAAGAAAATTGTGTATCGTAGTTCAATATTGGTCCGGAAAACTTCTCCTTCCCTCCCGTACATAGGATTCATTGAACAAAAATTGATATATTTCATTCCTGTCTATGCATCGTTGGGTCAGAGTCTGACACAACATCAGTTTCATCTCCGCTTCCTTTGAGTAACAACAACCCTTAATAACATTGCACAATTGTAAATTTTAACTAGTAACTCTTTTCTAGGGCTCTATTACACCAACATTTAGCTAGGCAAGCACTTTGGAATAGGTAGAGAGATACACTCTCCAAAGCATAAAACACACAATAGCATCTTGTGTTAAGGAGTGTCAAATTGCATTTGCAACATTTTGTCCTGGGAAGCCCTTCTCACACAAGGGTAAAACACGAGGTTGCATTGATATTGATAGAGTTACTCACCCTGCTTTGTTGATATCGGTGTAGTGATTTCATGTATTACGGGGGTCACTTAGAGGTATACCCACAATGATGAGTGGAAGCCTTTTGAGTTGATTTCGAGCTAGATACCCTGCCCTTGCGTGTGGATCAGACTGTCAACTATCCTCCTAGGCTTTATTGTTGTCGGTGGTAACCTTAGCGGCCTATCTTTCTAGGGTCTTACACAAGGTGACTGTGAAGGGGAAAGTCTTCACGGTACCTGGAATCGACGTTGGCCAAACTCACTCGGGCTCCTTGGAGGGTATACCCACGATTATGTGTGGGATCTTGCACCAGGGTGTAAGTC
>SNQJ01S0000207.1:240596-259188 GCA_010110895.2 Picea sitchensis
AGTTGAATGTGTCATTTGTGAAAAAGGGTGGTTTTATAATTCTTGTTATGATTAGATTAGTTCTAACAACACTTACCTTCATCTTTTAAATAATATAAATTTCCATGGCTAAATTAATATAGGTTGATTACTAGGATTTTTATGGTTATTGGATAACATATAAAATGTAATGTCCTTTTAAACTAAGTACAATAAGCTACTATGATATTAGTAAATGGTGATTTTGCAATTAATTAAATTTACTTTATTTTTATTTTCGGTTGGTAACTCGTCGGCTAATGGAAATTAAATGGAGTAATTGATCAGTAATTAATGCCAATTTGAGTCATAGATAATGCCCTTGTCTTAAATAATGGTTGGTTGTTGACAGAGTCTTTTCCAACTTGCGCCTTCCATAGAGGATGTGGTTGTTCATTTAATTATTGTTGTACTTGGTTGTAAACATTTAATTGCTTGGTATGCTTGTGTCGGGCGGGATGTAGACACCTCCTTGTTCCTCAGAACAATCGCCAACCTTGAGACCTTAAATGGTCAAGATCGATGGGAACATGGGCTTGAGCGTTGCTTATGTGTCCTGGAGGTCCTAACCATTGCAGGGTAGGACGGGCATGTAGTCATTCTTGTTCTTGTCAGGTCATCATGTTGAGGTTGCGAGAGTTGCTTGCGCAGTGTTCATCGTCGTGTTGCGTTGTTGAGTATAATGTCATGCTTACCTTCCTACACACAAACAACCAAAAAAAAAATAAAAAAAAATCACTTGTTAGGAGAGGCTTGATGTCGTGACGGACGGAAGGTTCGTTACAATTTTAATGATGTGTTTTTAAGTATAAGGGAGATGTGTATTCCCTTCTATGCTCAACATAGAGTTGACATGTGGTATATATATATATATATAACAACTTGAAGAGGGATCTATTCTCTCTTGAGGTGCAAACCTTTTTTAAACTATAAAACTCAAGGAAATGTTTGCACATCTAATAGTTTGGATTTGAGGCTCAGTGCATGATAGATCAAAAACTAATATGGATGGTTTTACCCATGATTTTGGTCATCTTGATGGTGTATTGATGATGGTGTACTCAGGCTCCTAATAAGATATTTGTCCTAAGAAAAATGGCATTCTTCTCTTCCGAGAAAACATATTTTTGAAGAGAGTTTGCAGGTTTATTATATCCTAGGGTGCGAGAATGACCCATTCTCATAGGCTTTCTTTAGCTACGGTGTGAACTTCGCGCACTATGCTACATAGCTAGGGTGCGAACTTATTCTCAAGTTTGGAAAAAAATGAAGTCTCGATGGTTCTAGAAGGGAATCTTCTAGAGAATGGTTTGGCATTTGAATGGTTATCCTTTTACTAGTTTCCATGATATTGTGGGATCATTCTTATCCAAGTAACCATGTAATCCTCTCCTATATATTGATGGATTTCTCATGGAAAAGGTTAAGCAAGATTAATTGGAGAATTGGTGAAAGAATTGTGTGAAGAGTCTAGCTTGAACAAGAGCTAGACTCTAGCAAGTCTATCAAGAGGAATTGGATCTTCTTCATACAAGGATCGAGCAAGTGTGTGTGTTCAAGCCAAGAGCCACCGAAAGGAAGCTTGTGACATCAAGGCAATCAAGTTGTATCTTCTACTTTCGATTAATATGATACAACGACATATCCTTTTCCCATAAAGTCATTCTTACTTTATTGTGTAACTCCTTGATCATACACATAAGTTGACGATTGAATATATTTTGCTATCTTCACTTTGGTTGGTTTGTTTTGTCTTGGTATTGACCTCACGAGAGCACCGGAGCAAAACAGGAGCAACAAAGACCCTAGGAAGCGATACAAAGGTATGTCACTTGTTCCTCTCTACTAGCTAATTCAATGGTCATAACTTAGGGAAAGAGTCATGTCCTGTCCTATTTTGTTCTAGATCCAGGTAGATCTAGGGAGATCTATTAGTGTCTTCACCTACCGATTAGTCTGACAAAAAAATTGGTGACTCTAATGGGGAAGCAACCCATTTTCTTTGTGGTTTTTAGTGTTTTTCCTTGGCCATTTTCTCTTTCCTTACCTTTCTCCATTCATATCAATCTCTGAGTCTTCAGGATACCCTGATAGACCCTCTAGGTCCAGAAGCCCCTTCAAACGTTTGTCTTTTTCCAAAAAATTGCTTAGTTTCAGACATTCTCGCACTGAACCCCACAGTGGCCTGCGAGAATATTTGGAGTTCACACTTTGCTTTTAAGTCCAATGCGAGGTTCTCGCACTCTGCTCAAAGATAGCCTACAAGAATGACCCATTCTCGCACTGTGTAACACTATTAGCCTGCGAACCCTCTTTTCAAAATTTTGGATTTAAGATTTTTGCATGTTCAACTGCCCAGATCAGTATAGGTGCCTGAAAAGAGCTTCTTGGACCATTGGTTGATATTTTCTTGTCTTCGGATTTTGTGCACGATCAGTCTTAGGAAATCAAAGGCTCTTCCTGTCCATCTTTTCTCGACTTTCATTTCTTGACTTTTCTCGGCAAAGATATACTCTCTGATTTTGGAATCTGAGTGTTGGTTTGGTTAAGAACCAGTGATCAGTTTGGAAGTTGGGATTCTTTGTCTTTCTCATTTGCTCATTATTTGAAAGATTACTTTTCCCATGCAATTGAAAAGACTAGTTTGGTCTGCTTGACATTTTTGTTTCCATTGAAATATTGGTTTGGGTTTTTGTTTATTTCTTGATTCATTAGTTTTTTGGTTTTCCTCACTTTCACCATCATGGTGTAGGTCCTTTTTGAAAAGTGAAAAACATTTTTTCTTTCAAAAGCATTTTCGTCTTCGAAAACATTGAAAATCAATTGTTGAAATTATTGAAAAGGAAACAATAGAGAATTGTTATTATTGCGTGATTCGTTGCATATGCATTTTAAAGAAAATTGTGTATCGTAGTTCAATATTGGTCCGGAAAACTTCTCCTTCCCTCCCGTACATAGGATTCATTGAACAAAAATTGATATATTTCATTCCTGTCTATGCATCGTTGGGTCAGAGTCTGACACAACATCAGTTTCATCTCCGCTTCCTTTGAGTAACAACAACCCTTAATAACATTGCACAATTGTAAATTTTAACTAGTAACTCTTTTCTAGGGCTCTATTACACCAACATTTAGCTAGGCAAGCACTTTGGAATAGGTAGAGAGATACACTCTCCAAAGCATAAAACACACAATAGCATCTTGTGTTAAGGAGTGTCAAATTGCATTTGCAACATTTTGTCCTGGGAAGCCCTTCTCACACAAGGGTAAAACACGAGGTTGCATTGATATTGATAGAGTTACTCACCCTGCTTTGTTGATATCGGTGTAGTGATTTCATGTATTACGGGGGTCACTTAGAGGTATACCCACAATGATGAGTGGAAGCCTTTTGAGTTGATTTCGAGCTAGATACCCTGCCCTTGCGTGTGGATCAGACTGTCAACTATCCTCCTAGGCTTTATTGTTGTCGGTGGTAACCTTAGCGGCCTATCTTTCTAGGGTCTTACACAAGGTGACTGTGAAGGGGAAAGTCTTCACGGTACCTGGAATCGACGTTGGCCAAACTCACTCGGGCTCCTTGGAGGGTATACCCACGATTATGTGTGGGATCTTGCACCAGGGTGTAAGTCTGTTAAGTAGGTCATCAACGTAACTTTTCCACCCTAGCCCAGCCCCTTCTCATCTCGTTGTTGCGACATTAGATTTCATCACCAACTAGTGACTTCGGAATTAGAAGGTCTTGTTTGCTTGGTATTGTTTCCTAGATTTTGTTTACTAGCGCGTGTTGTTTTTCTACCCAAGTTAACCATACGATTTTCTTCATGAGTTTATAACTCATTCACAATAGATCCTCCACGTCGTCCACGTAGAATGCAGGGTTTATCTCCAGAGCATCTGGAAGGTTCTCAACCCCTGCCTACAAGCTCACCCGAGGGCCCTGCTCAATAGAGTGAAGTCCAAGACGTTACCATACCACAAGTGGAACAAACTGACTCTCTAGAACATTTTTGAATTACCAATACTCGAGAGGACTTTCGACTTCACCCTGATTCTGAGCGATAGTTTATGCGAGTGAATTATTCTAGAGACTTAGTTGTTGTGTCTTCTGGATCACTGGTTGGACCCTTTCTAGAAATAGAAGGCCGAGATCCTTTTTGGTCTATGGGCGTTTTTAGACGGGACCTTTTTGGTGCAGGATCAGGCATTGAAACCATCGGATCACCTGTGATTTTCGAAACCTCTAACCTAGACACAGTACCATTTACTATTGCCTATTATTTTCCTAGTACGGATGCCCCGTGATCTGACCACATCTTGACCATCCCTATAGAAATGGCCCATCACAAAGATACTATGAGTATTCACAATGGGATTACCATGATTAGCCAAGGCCCCATTGGCACACTGCATATGCCCAACGTCACCCAGACACTACCACCTGGATACCGTGCATTGAATACTTCCATTCCCACTCCTACGCAAACCCCATCTGGCTCTCCTGGTGGTCCCTCTTCTTCTGGGCACTCTCTTCCCAGTTTCATTCTGAAACTTCATCAACCCCCTTTTGAAGGACCTTTCTCATCCTCCACTGGTAGTATTAATCCTACTGGCACTATTCCGTCATTCACACCAAATTACCAGATTCCCGTTGGTGGACAATTTCACCAAGGAGGTTTGACTCAACCTCCCCTTGGCGGGAAAATTCCTATTGGAATGAAAATCCCAATTGGAACACAACCCCCAATTGAAATGCTACCCCCAACTGGAACAAAACCCCCAATTGGAGGGAAGACCCCACCTTATGGGCAAAACATACCTCCGTCCTTGGCCCAGTATTGGAATCATCTGATACAACATACTCCTTAATCGACTGGGGGGCAACAACTTCTAGCTGCATCTGTGATGCCCCCTAGTATAGGCCAACCATATCCAGGTACGTCCAATCCTATTTGGGGTTCAAAATATCAAACTCACGTCCCTGTTCAAGGATACAATCCCATGAGCTACTATCCTCTCCAACCACCACTGAATCTGCCTAGGTCTTCACATTATATGTAGATTTCTTATGGTCCTGCTGGTTTTTCGATGGGGCTTCCTCCCCAAATCCACCAGTACCCGCATGTGAATCGACAGTTACCCTTCTTTGCCACTTTGGATCTCCCAAACTTGTCGAGGATTTTAAATGATCCAATTCGTCACTCTCCCCAATGGCCTGCTATACCAGCCAAGCTACCATTGGACATCTCTAAATTTGATGGCAAAGCGAGAGAGGACCTGAACAATCACGTCATGACTTTTCACCTCTGGTGTTCATCCAACTCATTGATGGATGACTCTATTCGTTTACGTCTTTTTCAATGGACCCTCACATGTTCTATTGCGAAGTGGTATATAGAATTACCATGAGGGTTTTTCACTGACTTCAACACCCTAGCTATGGATTTCCTCACCCACTACCAGTTACCGATCCGTTATGAAACGAGGACCGAGATTTTGAGTTCTTTTAAAAAAAACAAAGCCACTCATATATCCGATCACATTCATGAGTGGCGATGGAGACAACGTCTCATCAAACTCGAACTCTCTGATCAGTTGCTCGCAGAGTGGTTCACAAAATCATTTGTGAATGACATCGGTCGTGACATCGCCATGGGTGGAGTAGTCACGGAAGAGCAGGCTATAAGTCATGCTCAATAACTTGACCTCGTTTACTCACAAACGGGTACCCTTTATGACTTACTACCTGACGCACCTCGTCCTTCCACTTCTGCCACTTCAACTACTCCATTTGCTTCTCATGCAGCCGACGATGTGATTGGCACTTTCCATGACCAACCACATTCCACTTCAAGCGCCAACCCCAAACTTGCTTCTTCTAATTTTCAAAATGCTCCGTCTCCTGCCCCTCCCACCAGTAAGACTTCTGAGGTAAATGCGGTTCAATCTACCCTAGCCGGTAAAAAAAAATCCAAAAAAGGGAAGAGGTAAGAATAAGGAGGACAAAAATACTTCTCAAGCAGAGCGAACCAAAACTCCACTTGTTGACGATCGGGATAAGCGTAAACCTCGATACCCTTGTCTTATTTGTGGTGATGATCACTACACGAAGGATTGTCCACGACGTGCCAAGGTCACTAAGTTCCTTCAAGGAGACCCAAAACCACCTGCTCCGACCGTTTTGTTCCAACCCTTCCCGTCTCAACAACAGGCTCAATTGGTCATTCATGACCAACCTTCATCTTCTACTACATCCTATGTATTGATGTGTACTGGCGATTAAAAGCAGAATGACATTGCACTCACCACTCGAGCTAAAGACTATTCTCCCTCTAAAGAGAAGGTTGAAGACCCACCTCGTTCATTGGTTCAACCCTCTCCCACGACTCCACCTACCAACGGTCCTTTTCATATTGAATGACTGAGCCTTGACATAGTTCTTTGACCTCCCCCAAAGGGCGTTGTTCAGAAATCAGCTTTCAATCCTCATGCTCGTGCTGCCCAGAACTACAACATTGTTGAAGATTTGGCCCAATCACCTTTTGCAATGTCAGCCCTTGAAGTCCTTCAAAGTTGTCCCACACAACAGAAGGCACTGTTGAAAACTATTGGTGGAATCGACCCGATGGACACAAATTTAATAATTTTTGACTTGGAAGATCACATTCCAAGGTTACCCCCTCAACTCATGTTCCAGATCCAAGTGATTGTCTCTGACAAAAACATTTGTCGAACCATTATCGACGAGGGTGCCTTGACGTGTGTCATGTCTCTTACTTGCTGGAAAGCCATTGGCTCTCCCTATTTGAATGAATCCCAGAATACTCTTAAATCCTTTAATGGCTCTGGTTTTAATCCTTACGGTGTCCTTCCTTTGTTTCCAATCACGTTAGAAGGCAAAACGGTCCAAGTCGAAGTGGAAGTCTTTGATTCTTCTCTTGATTACAATCTTCTGCATGGCCACAGCTAGATCGATTCCATGCGCGCAGTTGAGTTGACCCCTTTTCATGTCGTATGTTTCCCACATCAAGGGAAGGTAGTCACCGTCAACCAATTAGTCTTATTTAACTCCGATACCTATACTGGAAACGTATTGTTCATCGCTAAAACCCCACTGGGTTATGAGAATGTCGGTGTAGGCCTTCTCAAAGAATCTTCGTTAATGGGTACTTTCCCCATTCCACCACCTGATGTTCCACGCTCATCCGTTGCTTCAATCAACATGATCTCTACCTCGATTCACAGAATTCTTGCGTCTCACGACCCATGGATGGTACCTGACTCTGGATATCATCTTCGTTACGGCAACGGAATGCCATTAAGTTTGGTCGAATCCGCCTATTAGGCCATTGAATCGACAACCCCTTCTGCCCCCTCTCTTGGTGAGTTATCTCCAGATCCCTTCCATGTCATTTTTCCCATAGACGAGATGATCATGTCTATCATGGAGGACACCCCTTGGGATGATGAACATCATCATTCCATCCTCTTCTTGGAGCAACATACCATTGAGAAATACCAACGGATCTCAACCCCGTCGACTGTTGTTGTCATCTCAAACGTTCCCGAGTCCACACACGATGTGTTTTCCGAAGGGAACTTAAGCAATATCTCGCCCACTATTCCCCTCGACATATCCATCAAACCTGGAACCGTTGCAAATGTGCACATCGGAGCGTCGTGTTCCCCTGACGAAATCGTCACCTATACGTCCCTTTTCAAAGATTTTCGTGACATATTCACCTGGAGCTACGAAGAAATGTCAGGTATCGACCCCGACATTGTGATACATGAGATCAAGACATACCCCAACACTAAACCCATCCGACAATGCCTTCATCTAGTTCACCCACATAAAGCGGCTGCTATCAAGCTCGAAGTCAAGAAACTTCTCAAAGCCGACTTTATTTACCTAGTGACCCTCACTGACTACATTTCCAATCTTGTCCTAATCGAAAAGAAACAAGGCAAAATTCGTGTATGCGTTGATTATAGGGATATCAACAAATCTTGTCCCAAAGACAACTTTCCTACCCCCTTCGTCGATTAGATTGTCGACGATTGCGACGGAAGTGAAATCTTTTCTCTGATGGATGGTTTCTCCGGGTATAATCAAATCAACATTGTTTCCGATGATCAACATAAGACTGCTTTTATTTTTCCTTGGGGTACTTTTGCCTATCGAAAACTCCCCTTTGGTCTCAAGAACGCTAGCGCAAATTTTCAATGCGCTATGTCTTATGCTTTCCATGATATCAAGCACATCATGCAACCATATCTGGATGATTTACCCACTCACTCAATGTGTTGAGTCGATCATCTAACCCACCTCCAAGCCATTTTAGTCCACTGTCGATTTTACCGTATACGCTTGAATCCTCACAAGTGTGTTTTCTGCGTGGAATTCGGCCAACTTCTAGGATTTATTGTTTCGTCTTAAGGGATTAGGGTGGATCCTTTAAAGGTTGAGGCAATCCTTAATCTCCCTCCTCCTTCTGCACTTCGCCAGTTACAAAGTTTCCAAGGGAAAGAAAACTTTCTTCGTCGTTTTATCCCAAATTACACTGAGATAACTCATGTATTTACGCGTCTCCTAAAAAAGGGGTCTGACTTCGTATGGGATACCATCACAAACAAGGCTTTCGAAGCATTGAAATTTTCCCTAACATGTGCTCTACTTCTCTTTTCCCTCGATTACAGTCGTGATTATTTCCTCTACCTTGCCACCTAGGATTACACCATTGGTATGGTTCTCGTCCAAGAGGATGATGCTAATGATGAACATGTTATCTGTTACTTGAGTCGAGGTCTAACGCCTACCAAAATCAAGTATTTACATGTCGAAAAACTGACCTTGGAAGCCGTCCAAACCGTCCAATGCTTCCGGTACTATATCCTCTCTCGCAAGACTACGATGATTTCTAATTGCAACACTATGCAACACATTCTCACACGTCAATTGCTAGGGGGGAAATACTCCAAATGGATCATGATACTCCAGGAGTTTGACTTGGAATTCAAATGTGCTAAGTCCAAGAAGTCCTTAGTGTTTGCTGAGTTGATATGCGACTTTCCCTCTTCTGAAAAAGAAAATGTAGCAGCTGATTCATTACCCAATGAATATCTTTTCCTCATCAGCTCTGATGATTTTTGGTATGGTGATATCATCATATATCTCCAAACCCAGACTTTTCGGCCAACTTTGTCTAGTACTGACCGACGTCAAATACGCTACCAAGCCCGTCAATATATTATCCTCAGGAATGCTCTTTATCGTCAGGGGATTGACTCTATTTTCCGACGCTGCCTAACGTTCAATGAAGCCGAGAAAGATCTGAATGACTTCCATTGTGGAGCCTGTGGTGGTCATATGTCTGGGTATCCTACTACCCATAATATCTTACGAGCAGGGTATTTTTGGCCTTCTTTATTTAACGACTGCATAATCGTCGTTCAAAAATGCCATGCTTGCCATACCTATAATCATAAGATATAGTCACATCCTTCTCCTCTTCACCCTGTGGTCTCCATTGGTCCCTTTGCAAAATGGGGCATCGATTTCATGACATCTCACCACCACTCAGCTGGGGGGCATGGATACATTATTGTAGCTGTAGATTACTTTACGAAATGGGCCGAGGCGATGTCGACATTTGATAACACTGGAAAGACCGCAACATTATTCATTTTTAATCACATCATATCTTGTTTTGGTGTTCCCCATGCTATCATCACAGATCACGGTAGCCACTTTCGAAACTTCATGATGTCCGAACTTACTGAAAAGTTGGGTTTTAGCCATGAAAACTCAATGCCCTATTACCCACAAACCAACGGCCAAGTCGAAGCAATTAACAAATTTCTCATAACTATGCTCCGAGGAATGATAGGGATTCACAAAACAAGTTGGCACACAATGTTGTTTTTCACATTGTGGGCTTACCGAACATCCGTCAAGTCCGCCACTCGGTTTACACCTTTCCAGTTAGTCTATGGTTTGGAAGCCATTCTCCCAATTGAATGCGAGATACCTTCTTTAAAACTAGTTGTTGAACTCCTACCAAACACTTTTACTGAGGAAGAACGTCTATTGTATCTTATGTGATTAGAAGAAACTCGACGCGATGCTACCCTAGTCATAGAAGCTCATAAAAAATGAGTCAAGGCCCAATACGACAAACATGTCAAAACTCACGTTTTCTCCGAAGGAGATCTCATTCTCCTCTATGAACAAGATCAGGAGCTGGAAAATTCGAAGCCATGTGGCGAGGTTCTTATATCATTAGATGAGTTTTGTAAAAAGGGGCTTATGAGTTTGTAGATTACAATGGTATCCCTTTGAGTGAACCCATAAATGGGTTGTACTTGAAGAAGTACTATGCATAAGATCGCCTGTGCATGAGTACCTGTATTTTTATTGTATCATACTTCTTGTGTGTTACTATAGCTTGCTTTTGTCGTTATCTAGTCTCTGCTCTTATGTGACATTGTGTTTGATTTCTAGATGTCGGAGTCTTTGCTACCCTACATTGGCTTCGCTGATGGTGCTAGCCGTAGTACTCAGAACCTTGCTTCCACTGCATGGGCAATTTGCGCCCCTACAAATGAGCTTGTATCCTTACGAGGTGTGTGTCTCGACCGTGTGACCAACAATATTGCAGAGTATAGCATCGTTATCGAATTTTTGATTGATGCTATCTTGCTTGGAATCCATCATTTGGTTGTGCGACTCGATTCGCAGCTTGTAGTACTATAGTTAAGTAATGCCTATACTATTCGAAGTCCTACTTTGTTACAGGTGTATATGCGAATTCACCTCTTGGAACGTTATTTTGATTATATTGAATATCAACATATTCCTAGATGTCTAAATACATTAACTGATGCATTGGATAAATATGTATTAGACAGACATTTGGGTAATTTATAAATCAATTACATCAATTTTCACACAACACAAGATAAACCGGTAGAAGCCATATGTATATATAACGATCAAAAGAGTTTTTACAAAAAAGTTTTGTCCGAGGACCAAAATTTCAAATTTTGAAGCTCATAGCTTCTACAAAGTGACGTCATGGATGATGTTCATGGTAACACACGACTGCTCGGGAAACCCTATGAAGCAATCGGCCAATGGACTCTGAAACTCCTACTGTATGACGCTGATAACTTCGTGTAACCTCTCCAAGGGGCATGTCCGAAATATCTGCTGTCAAACCTTATAGGTTTTGTTCCACCACTTCATAATCTTCGGTGTCCCATCGTGGCACTGGAGCCACCTCTCCTCCTCTCTGAATAGGAGAAGTATCAAGAGGTCGGTAAGGCCCCACGTCTGTGTCATTCAAAAAAATAATTCTGTATTTAGTTCTTGGACGAACATATAAAAAAGATTTGCATATGATAAAATTCACAAAAAAAATTAAAAATAAAAATGTGTACTTCTTACCAAGTTCCCCCCACTGAGCACCCTTGGGCAGGACCAAGTCTGTATCTCCTCGGAAATCCAACCTGACATAAGCATAATCGTCGACCATGGGTCGCAACCAGTCAAAGAAGGTATCATTATATTTGATAATTGGTCCAGCCACATGCCAGGCCATGAGCTGACACCACCTCATCATTCTTGGAGCTGTTGGAGCCGGTAGATCCCGCTCAACCTGCAGCCTCAGCAAGGGAACCCTCTCAAGAAGGAAGGACACCAACAAAGATCTGTACCCGAATTGATTTAGGTTGCCTCGCCTACATTTGGTCAACTGCCTCTTCATGCTACGAAGCACTGCATCTGCCCAGTTAAAAACCCAAGGCTCGGTACACTCTATGGCATATTGAAAGTAGCTCTGGAGAGCCATGTGAGGAGCAACGCTCCCAGCCATATGAGCAATGGTGAACAAAATAGTGCGGAGGGTCAAATATCGCACTCCCCAAATGGTGACTTTCCCTTTGGTCCTCTCTGCCTCTGGAACACAGTGCAAGCGACAATACTCACTCATGGGCAGCCCACCACCTTTGCTACTAGTCAGGCTCACGTGGTACCCACGCCGTGAAAGTCCTGTCAAGAAGTAAATGTCCTCAATATCCAAGGACAATGTGTGGACCCCTACATGGAATACTTGCTGGTCGGGATCCCACATATGCACAAGGTACTCCAATAATCTGACTTGGGCCCTCATGTTCGGGATACAAAAGAATTTCAGAAGACCACAGTTTTGTAAAACGACAACGGTGGCTGAATGATTTCCGGCAATGGAATCATCTTATTCGTGCTCCCTTTCACGCCATTCCAGAACCATGGTGATGGCCAAACACCTGCATAAGAAGCATAAGAAGAAGATTAGTAACTCTATTCAACACTTGGTATATTTTCATTGAGAAAAAATTTAATTTTTTTTTACTCTTTGCGGTTCTCGCAGGTGCCTTTGAGGCACAATGCGAGGTTCTCCCAGGCACCTTTGGGCTCACCTGTGAGAATGAGGCATTCTCGCAGGTCCCGTGTGGCTGGCCTGCGAGAATGGATGAACGCAACAATAACCCCCAAAACAAACTCAAAACTGTGTTTTTGGCCAATGAAAATGAAAAATTAAACCATGAAAAGGTACAGGACAAAGAGCCTACCTCATTGCCACAGACGATTCGTCGAATGGATGCTCGTAACTCCTGCAATCAAGCGCCAAAATTCAAGGGCAAAAGAGGGGTTTTGGACTCAAATATTGGTAAAGTCAAAATGGTTATGGTAAAAAGGACTTTTACCTCTTTTATATTTACTTTTACCATTTGTTTGGATTTTATAATTATTTATTTATTAAAACCTAATACCTAATGCCCTTTTGAGTATAACTTTTGCAGGTGTAACGACTTCGATGTTCATGCACAGGGATGCAGACATTTTATCTTCTTCATTGCATGTTTTGATTGTTTTTTATGGTTTTTGTACAAAACCTCGAGCTTGGTCTTTGTCCGTTCTAACGCTCGAAAATACATGAGAACGTGATCAAGCACACTTTTATCACTTTTTCGGGCTCAACAAGGTTATACGAAAAATGAACCCCCTTGGAGTCCTCTTTAAGCTCTTTTCAGACTCTCTAAACATGAAAATATTGCCGAGCGACCTTGCTATTTTCGTGCTTGTTAAAGTATTTGAATAAAGTATCTGTTGGGCAATAATTTATCTCTTGTTCAGTCTCATCAGACTATTTTACGAAAAATGAACTGAGAGAGTTCTCTTTTAAGTGTTTTTCTAGACTCTATAATCATGAAAAACCTTCGAGTTTTCTATCTTTGGACACATTAAACAAACATCAACAGACCCATAATGGGACTAAACCACTCCTTCCTAGGGTTCATTAAACATACTCCGAAGGATAAGCTTATATCAACAAGCATATGTTATCCTCCTCAAGCTTGCGTACAAATAAAGAGGTACTCGCTAGAAATGGTGGGGGAAAATTTGGGAAAGGGATGTGTCCTCATATTCATATTAATTGGAAGTAAGTGTTGCTCTTTAACCTGACACCCCCCTATTCATTATTTGAAGCCAGTTTGGGAAATCTGTTTGTCTCTCATTCAATTTGCTACAAGGTCATACCCTACGTTGTCTCTGATTCAATGCTTCCAAATCATTGGTCGTGTCATTCATATGTTCAAGAGAAGTTCATTTGAAACCTCTATTGATTTGGCCATCTTCAGTTGTCCATTCTCTCCATGTCGGCCTTCCCTGTGTCCAATCCAATTTACATCATACTCTGTTTCACCTTCAAAATTTGTTCCTCATTTCATGTCATTGATGGGGGATACATCAAGGCCCTTCTGTGACGAGTTTTGTTCCGTCAACTTCAACTCATTATCCGAAAACAAGACTTAGAAATTCTTTGGTACCTTGGAACCTGCATGCCTCAATGATAGGTTTCCTCGCTTTAGACAATGGGTTTACATCATTGACCCCTGATCGAAAGATTTCGTCGGATGTTCGACCTCAACTCATTCATTCACATTCGAAGGATTGTACTAGAGTACCTTGGGAGTCATTGACATTAATGGTGATTTCCCTCGCACTTGTTAACGGTTTCATCAATGACCGGTAATCAAGTGGTTTCTACCATGTTTGACTTCAACACATGTAATCACATGGTTAGATTCATACTTTTGGGCGAAATGATTGAAGACCCTGGATATCATCTCTTTGTCCAGGTTGCGATGGAATATGTATAATTTGCGACACATAGATCCACTTTGTATGTCTCGTGGCTATGTCATCTCACTTTGAATTGTCTTGCATAGATCCACAGTGTATTCTTGGTGGCTATGCTATATTTTGACGGCATGGATCCACAATGTATGATTGGTGGCCATGACCTATAATGTCATCCGTCTGTGATCTGAGTATGGGAATGCCTACCTTAGAACTAGTATGATATTCTGCAGATGCTTGGTTGTTTGCAGGTTTCAGATTAGGTGCGCTCCTGGTTTCTGACACACACACGCAGTTTATAAAGTATTTCGGCTATCACTGATTCTGGCCTCATACTTTGGGGGGCATTCTGTTACCCATGATTTTGGTCATCTTGATGGTGTATTGATGATGGTGTACTCAGGATCCTAATAAGAACTTTCTCTTGAGAAAAATGACATTCTTCTCTTCCCAGAAAACATATTTTTGAAGAGAGTTCGCAGGTTTCTTATATCCTAGGGTGTGAGAATGACCCATTCTCGTAGGCTGCCTTCAGGTAGGGTGTTAACTTGTCACATTGTGCTACATAGCTAGGGTGCGAATTTATTCTCAAGCTTGGAAAAAGATGAAGTCTCGATGGTTCTAGAAGGGAATCTTCTAGAGAATGGGTTGGCATTCAAATGGTTATCCTTTTACTGGTTTCCCTGATATTGTGGGATCATTCTTATCCAAGTAACCATCTCATCCTCTCCTATATATTGATGGATTTCTCATGGAAAAGTTTAAGCAAGATTAATTGGAGAATTGGTGAAAGAATTGTGTGCAGAGTCTAGCTTGAACAAGAGCTTGGAGACTCTAGCAAGTCTATCAAGAGGAATTGGATCTTCTTCATACAAGGATCGAGCAAGTGTGTGTGTTGGAGCCAAGAGCCACCGAAAGGAAGCTTCCGACATCAAGGCGATCAGGTTGTATCTTCTACTTTCGATTAATATGATACAACAACATGTCCTTTTCCCATAAAGTCATTCTTACTTTATTGTGTAACTCCTTGATCATACACATAAGTTGACGATTGAATATATTTTGCTATCTTCACTTTGCTTGGTTTGTGTTGTCTTGGTCTTGACCTCACGAGAGCACCGGAGCGAAACAGGAGAAACAGAGACCCTAGGAAGCGATACAAAGGTATGTCACTTGTTCCTCCCTACTAGCTAATTCAATGGTCATAACTTAGGGAAAGAGTCATGTCATGTCCTGTTTTGTTCTAGATCCAGGTGGATCTAGGGAGATCTGTTAGTATCCGCACCTACCGATTAGTCCGATAACAGATGGACACTAATTTTAATTTATTATTTAACTTTATGATCAAATATGTTAAATTTGTTATTATATTTCATGGTTCAAATTCTCTATAAAAAACAAATTCACCATCAAATTTTATGGTCATTAATAAACATTTATTTTATGATTCTCTATTTATTTGTGACAGGTCTTCATTTATCTCTAAAATTTTCATCTCTTTCATCTTTTTCTATGTTTTTATTTTTCTATTGCTATTGTATTAACATGAAGTAAATTTGTGTACTCCTTTGATAGAAGGAATTTTTAAAAGTAGTCATTCTTCTATTTAGTTAATAGATACCAACAAATCCAATACCTTCCCATAAATACACTTAAGTTTCATACGCACATATATGATGATGATAATTAATGTTCACTGATATAAAATTGGTCTATGGACTTTAAGAAGGTAAGGGATTACTTAGAATTCTTTAGAATTTTATTTCTGTGATTGAAAATCAGTAAGAGAAACCTTGCACTATCACCATAGTTTTGTTAAGTTAAAAGCTTGGTAAGGTTGGTAGTGTGACAAATCTTTTGAAATTGAGATCTGATATGGGTATATGTGGAGATTATAAGAGAAAGTGTTTTTCCTCTTCAACTCTCTTAGTGTCACAAAGTGACAAACTCTTTGATCCCACGACATTTTGGAAATTGACCAATGCCTAGTTTCACCATGGAGCTCATGAGAATTTGTTCTTGTTTTAGCAATGTTTTTTTTTTTCATTACACTCTATTTTATTATCATCCATGTAGTGATTTGACTGCAAAAGTCTAAAGAGGTTTACATACCCTACCTCCCTGTATATTTGAACCTCTCACCTCCAAGGAGAAAACACATGTTCTTAACCATTAGGCCCACTCAAGTTGTATATGTGTGTGTTTGTGTATAAAAGTTGTAAAATCTATCATAACTTAAGTATTGAAAGTGAGAATAGCCATCTTTAAAGGTTATTTGTAAATGTAGAAAAAAAACTCTGCCACTCAAATTAAACAGTAGTGGTCACCAAATAACACACTTTCTCTCTTTTCTAAACTTATATTCTTACATAGGAAGAATACCAATTCTTAGCAAACTAAAAATAATTTTAAGTTTTACTATACAAGAAAGTCATTGTTACGTCGATAGGCGTATACCTATTGGCAATGGGCAGAATTAATGATCTTTTAACCTTAATGATCTTTTAACCCTAATCTGATGGATAAGCATTCAAGATGCGGGCATATTCTTATTCGTCCTCCAAAATGAATGAACCAGATTTATTGCTCATAACTTTCGTGCATTTATAAAGACATCCATTAACATGTTTACTTTTTTACATTTACCTAAGAATACTTAAAAAGTTACTGTGCGCATGTATAATTGACACGTTCAGTGATTAATATGTATGAATGCCACGACCTCCACGCATAACACAGAGCGACGCCATGACCTCCACACATTACACAGAGCTACATGCATCCACGCATGGTGAAGGGCGTTTAATGGACAGCCGCATGCACGTGCGACTTGAACCGCCACACAGCGACCCATACGCATTCTCTGTCTTATTTCTTATTCCATTACACTAAAAAATTACAGGTTTGCGAATTGAAGTTTGTTTTTTTGCATGGAACGAAGGATTACAGCGAAAAGAAGGATCTCTGCTCTCATCTCAAAGGTTTTTTGCATGCATCAAAGGATTACAGTGAAAAGAAGGATCTCTGCTCTCATCTCAAAGGCGACAACATAACCTTTCGGCCGAATAGGTATGCCCGAATGAAATGGAATTTTTGCAGTCACGATTCATAGATTAACTGTATTACCGATTATAGTTTTAATGAATAGGTATTACCGATTACAATCTCTGTCACGATTCAAAGATTAACTCACGATTGATGTTGATACCCCATTTATTTCTTTGTTCCTTCTGCATTGAGCAGAAAACCAGAAGCTTCATCCAATTGAAAAACATGCTTTTGGTTTTTTCTCCTTTTGCTTTGAGACTTCGACCAGAAAAAGCAAAAGCAAAAGATGAATTCCGCGTGGAAAGACACGAATCTGTAAAACATTTATGTTGATAGCTTACTTTCCTTTGTTTTTCCTTTTGTTCTGTGTTGTTAATAGTCACGATTCAAAGATTAACTCACAATCTTTGAATCGTATGGGTCGTTGTGTTAATAGTCACGATTCATAGATTAACCGTATTACCGATTACAATCTCCTTAAAAAACACCCACGCTGTTAGGGAAAATCGTCGAACGCCGAACGACCCATAACAGTAAAAGCCCATGCATGAAGAAACTACGATTTTCTCCACACGCCTATTAGTATTTTACATTAATCTTGTGTTTTAGGGTTGGGGTCGATATGGTTTCCGATGGACTGGGGCGCTTATAATGATAATATTTAATGTTTTGTGGGTGACAGGTTTCTGGGACAGTCGAAACCTTTCATATTAATGGACTCTTATAATGGACAGGTCTTCCGATTAATGGGCAGTCCATTCATATTAATCGTGTGTTTTAGGGTTGGGGTCGATATTCAGTGTTTTAGGATTCGGGTCGAAACCTTCCAGTGATATAATTAGAACATCAACCCGGAAATATATCTGGTATATTATGTCACGATATAATAACATTATGAAAATATCCCAAAACCTTTCAACGGATATTTTCCAAATTTCCGAAAATATCCGAATTATATTATATAATATATTACCATATAGCTGATATATCCGAATTGACTGATTTCAAAGGTTTCAATCGGATATATATAATTCAAAGATATATATAATCAGAATGTTCATATATATATTTAATTAACGAAAATGATCTGAATATAAAAACCGATATTTAATGATAATATGGTTTCCAATGGACTCACGCGCTTATAATGCTAATATTTAATGTTTTGTGGGTGACAGGATTCTGGGACAGTCGAAACCTTTAATATTAATGGACGCTTATAATGGACAGGTATTACCATTAATGGACAGTCCATTCCTATTAATCGTGTGTTTTAGGGTTGGGGTCGATATTCAGTATTTTAGGGCTTGGGTCGAAACCTTTGAGTAATATAATT